>JAIPRL010001937.1:29255-49147 GCA_025469235.1 Pemphigus obesinymphae
AAAGATAGAACAGAGAATGAGTGTAGCTGAGATGAGAATGTTAAGGTGGATGAGTGGAGTTACTAGAAAGGATAAAATAAGGAATGAGTATATCAGAGGTAGTATAGGGGTAGCTTCGATAGTAGACGAAATGAGAGAGAATAGATTAAGATGGCTCGAGCATGGATTAAGGAGGGAAGAGACTGAGGCAGTAAGATTAGTAAGGGAAATGCATGTTGTTGGTAAAAGGGGGAGGGGAAGATCGAAAAAGAGATGGGGGGATGTAATGGCGAGTGATATGAGGAAGGTGGGAGTATGTCAAGAAGAAGCAGGATATAGAGTTAAGTGGAAGTGTAGGACCAGGGTGGCCAACCCCAAATAGTTGGGAGAGAAGGCGAAGGAGAAGAAGACATTATTATATAATATACAGAGTGATTTTTTTTATCAAGTCTGGCTATATTTCGGAAAGTATATATAATTTTTTGGAAATTTTATTGAGAAAGTTATTTGTATACTTAATTTTATATTTTTTCATAATTTAAAAATGTTTATACATTTCCCTTGTTTGTTCAAAATTTATATTTTAACCTTTTATTTTGATATGGCAACGTATGATTTAAATGATAAATTTATACTTCCTGTATATACTCTAGCTCATGATATTAAAATCAACTTATATAAAATAAATAATATTATAATATATTACATATATAATAAATTATTAATTATGTTAAGACTTTACCCTATTCATGAGAACAGCTCGGCGTATCTCTCTTACACCATCATAGACAAGTCTAGAAGCATCAATAAAGTCATTTTCATCTACCTCTTTAGGAGGATTTGTTGACAAAGCATCTACGGCTAATTCTACACGTTGAGCAAAGTTAGGCATAACTAAAATAAAAACAATTACATTTTAATTAAAACAATTAAATTTAAAAATCTTACGCTATTAATTTGTGTTTACCTTGATCACGCAATACTTTAATTGCTTCCAATACACGTTCTGTATAAATACCCGGTTCATAATTATCCATTTCAGCAGCTACTACATTACAAACTCTGGCTGAGCGGCCTCTTATTGCTCCAGCAGTTCTATCCAATGGATCAGCTGATCCTTCTTGAAGCGCAAGAACACATTTGTTTACATCTTCCAAAATATGACTTTCTAAAATTCAATAGTATAATATATAATATAATATATATATCTATATATAATTTAAAAAACTTAAATACCAGAAACAGCTAAAAAGTCATCAATTGTTGTTATATCGTCTACAGCTTCTGTAAGTAACCTAACTTGGGCTTGCCATGCATCTCTGAAAACATCCATATTGTCAAGTGCCAGCTTAGAGCGGGGTCGAACAGCTAAAACTCTTGCTGCATTTATGACTTGGGGACATAAATTTTCTATTTGTGCAGCTGCTGTTCTTACCATTTTTACACCATCTTCATTATTAGACATACTACACGCAAGATTAGCAACCTACAAATTAAATAGTCAATAGATACATTTAAAAATCATGAAAATTGAATTTACCTCAACAAGTTTGTTAGCATGTTCAGTAAATACAAGAGCACATTCTTCAACTTCTTTCTCGTCACCTGAATGTGCTGCTTCAATTAATACAAGCAATGGAACACTTGTTTCTAGGAAGCTGCATATTTTATTAAAAAATAAGGAATATATAACTATTATAAAATTAAATAAATATTTATTGTGTTTTATTTTTTTATTTTACCTATCTGATACATGATCTACAACAGCTTTACGTAATTGTCGTCTCAAATCTCTAGTTTTACGGCACATATGATCAATAGCACGTTCTAAACCTTCACTAGTTTCTTTCACACTCATCTATAAAAAAAAATAAAATTCATCGTATATAAATATTGCAATTTAAAATTATAGAATTAAACTTAGATTATACAAAAAGCATGCCTTACAGTATTCTTTTTATTCATGCAAAATCGAATAAAACAATTAAACATTGTTAGTGAAATTTTAATAGAACAACACAATGTATTATATAAACACAAGTTATATTTATTATACATCAAATGTAATAACTACAGATTCAATTATTAAGGTATTGAAAGGAAATGGAATCATGAGTAATATGGGTGTGGTAATTGTTTTCAATTTGTACAGAAATATACAATTTGTTAGATGTATTTGTAATGGATACTAACTATTAAGAATACATAGAATATATTTTTATAATAATCTCGAGTTGATAAAAATGAAAAATGCATAAACATATTTTTTTTTTAAACAAATATCATGATTACACGACAATTTAAAATAGTACTGCCACAGGTATATTTTAAAATACATTTAAACATTTTTAATGTGTTTTATTTTCATTTTTCATAAAATTTAATAAAAATTGCTTATATTAAGCCCTTGTAATCCAGGTGTGGCGTTTTCTTAAATAAAAAATAATACTACCAACAAAACTGTGGAAAAATTTTAATGTGAATTTATAATATAACTTGATTTTTTACTATATTTGAACGCTTGGCATCAAATTGTACTTAATGCAATGGTCGGAAAATCTAAAAATATTATGACATTAATTTATTGGGTAGAATTTTGTGAGAAATCAAATGCTAAAGTCAGACGAAAAATGAATTTAAAATTCAAAGAATCTATTTTTATTTAAGTTGCAAGATAAATAAATATTTTATTTTAATTCAGATCTAAATATAAATGTCCTAATTCATCTCTAAATTTACGACTCATACTATTTTTCAATTTTCTAGCTTTGTTGAATACAATTTAGTGTAAAATGGTTAGGTTTTGTATTATATTTTATATTGGTTTTGATGGTAGCATTATTTTTTGATTAGTTTGTAAACTTGTTGAGGTATATTTGAAAATCAACAATACTTATCTTGTTTAATTATACAAATTTTATATTTCATATTAAAGATCATGATTTTTATATTACAATTAATGTGTTGAAATTATGTATTATCAATACATTTCAACATTTTTACATAATAAAATAAAACCCATATCCACAAAAATTTACTTTTTATTGTCAGCAAATATGTATTTCAGTAACAAAGTTACTATCTTCAGTGCAAAACACAGACTAAGTTTTATTTTATTTATAATTATCTATTATCTACAAGTACTCAAATTAGAAATATTTTTAATCTTCTTTTTCGCCTTCACTCACAACTATTTGGGGTCGACTATTATACTTCCACTTAACTCTATCTCCATCTATCCCGCATCTTCTTTCCTAACCCCCACTTTCCTCATAACAATCGCTATCACATCTCCCACCTTTTTTTACAGTTTTCTTCTCCCACTCTTTCCATCAACATATATTTCATTTACTAATCTTACTGCCTCAGTCTCTTCTCTTCTTAATATATGCCCAAGCCATCTTAACCTATTCTCCTTCATTTTATCAATTATCGAAGTTACTCCTATACTACCTCTTATATATTCTAATTTCTTATTTTTACCCTCTATAGTTAATCCAATCATCAATCTTAACATTCCCATCTCTGTTCTATTTTCCTATCTACTGTTCAACAATCTGTTCTGTACATCATTGCAGGTCTCACCACCGTCTTATAAAATTGACATTTTAACCTAATAGGGATTCTTATGTCACATAAAACTCGACGCTTCTCTCCAGATTATCCAACCACACTTAATCCTGTGTTTCATATCCTCTTTGAAGTCCCCCATCTTTCTGTACAGCAGACCCTAAAATTTTTTAACTTCTTCAAAAACTTTTACTCAAATTTTTCTACCCATAAAAGTTTATACATACATATGTACATAATATAATACACGATTGTCAACCAATGACTGTCTACTAAAGATAACATCATTATTGAAATATGTAATTACAAAATAAAAAGTACATATTTTTGTGGAATTTAGTTTTATTTTTTTACAATAAAACAAAACTAATAAAAACAAATTAAATATAAATTTAGTCTAAATAAAAAAAAAGCCATTGCATTTTTTTGAATCTAGGAAATTCTCCCCCCTTTTTTTTATATCTAGAACATTTCCCTAAATGTACTTGTTTTTATCATCCTAGAATTTTATATTATTATATAATTTTTTTTTTATTAAAAACAGCGTAATGAGAAACAAACAACCCATATTATGTAATAATTATTTGGACTCAGTTAAGGTTTTAAAACTAAAAATTAAAATATTCTGGAGATCATAAATATTCCCTTTTTGGCCACCGATCGGCTTAAAATTTTGATCCAAATTTTCAAGAAACGTATCACTATTATCTGACACGAGATTTTTTTTAAATTTTAACTAGTTTAATTTTTACAAAAGAAAAAATCCATAAAAAACAAGGAAAATTTTCTGCCATTTTGAGAAATGTCCAAATTTAAATGTTAAGGGGGATCAATTAAAAGTATTATGAATTTTTTAACTTCAGACAACCTGGATGGACTAAATCATTTTACCTGAAATTTCACAAAGGGGTACCTTCAAGGTAAATCAGGAGTCAACCATGGTATCATCAATATTTGAAAAAATAGATGAATAAACCTTGTAAAACAAAAAAAAACCTCATCCAGTTCTCATTTTTAGTTAACCCAGAATTAAATCTCTATAATATATCATTTATTATATAATATTATATCCAGGTCTTTTAGGTATATTGAATTCTGAAATTTAAACTAAATTTGTCTCAGAAAAAAAGTTATTCGTGCAACTTTAATAAAGATACTAAGACCTAACAGTTGTGAATAATTTTTAGTCAATTTTCTTTACTCTGTGAACTGCTCTGCTCTAGGAGAAAGGAGAAAACTCTTTTGAAGTACTTAAAAAAAAACAATTCTTTCTATTACAATATTTTATAGAGAATGAATAATAAAAATTTTAGCGGTATCAAAATTTCCAAAAATGGTTTCCATTCTTTCTTGTTAAATATTCAAGTTTCGGAATATGTGTTAAACTACATAAGAATTATCATGTAATACTCTTTAAAAATTTGCACTGTCAGTACAAGAGGACCATATATCAAAAATTTTAATGTCTCTGAATTTGTCTTTTTTTTCTGTATTTTTTACACTAGTGCAATCTATATTATAATTTTTATTAAATTGTCAAATAATGATATAAACTTATTGTACTGAAGTTAATCGATATGCAGCTGAAAACAATATAGCCACATAATGAAAATACGGCCTTCTTGCATTAAAAGAAACATATATGTTTCTTGAAATTGTCATGAATAATAGCCGCATAATGAAATGTGACTCTATTGTATTAAAAGAAATAAAAATATTGTTTGATAACATCATTGATAATAAATTAGAAATTCACATTTGTGGAAAAGAAATTTGAAAATGGTAGTTAAAAATAAAGGTGAAGAATATTTTAATGCATCTGGGATCATTGTAGGACCAAAATGATTAAAACCTCCTTGTAAAAATTATCGCTTTAATTGTAATTCCAAATTAAATTTAGAACAAAGAGAACTTATTAAGAAACAATTTTGGGCAGTGGGGGATATAGGAACTCCATTATATTCAATGAAGACACCAAATTCTAAACGGATAAATAAAAATTTAGCCTACTTTTTAAATGTTGGTGAAAAAAAAGAGAAAGAATATGTAAAAAAATATTTGAGGCAACACTTGTTGTAAATGATAAAATGATAAGAAACAGTCTTAATGGTGTGAATAGTGAAGGAATATTAAAACCTTTACAACAAGGTAAGCATGGTAACCAAAAAGAATTTCAGATGAATTTAAAGGATGATGTTTTAAAACATATTGATTCTTTTCCTAGAATCTCTTCACACTACTTGAGAGCTCAAACTGAAAGAGAGTATATTGATGGAAGCTTATCAGTCACAAATATGTATAAATTGTAATTAATAAACCAAAATGAAAATGGGAAAGAGCGTTTACTCCAACATGTATATTATGATATATATAACCATCAACGTAATATTGGATTTTTTCAACCTAAAAAAGACCAATGTACTATATGTGTGGCTCGGACAAACAAAAATAATGAAGAAAAAGAATCAAGTCGTAAAGAGTATGGTGCGCATATTGAGGCTAAAATACAATGTAGAGAGGAAAAAAAGACTACAAGCTAACGAAAGAGAAGGAATGTTTAAAGTATGTTGTTTTGACCTACAAGCTGTTTTACAAACTCCATGTGGGGTTGTTAACATGTTTTATTACAAAAGAAAATTAGGTGTGTAAAATTTTACAATTTATGATACTTCTTCAAGGGATGGTTATTGTTTTCTTTGGAATGAGGAACAAGTCAAGAGAGATGCCATTGAAATACCTTATGTTTGTGAAATTCCTAAGTGAACCGAATTTATTAGGTTTACCAGTTATATTTTATTCAGACAATTGTGCTGGCCAAAATAAAAATAAATATATCGCCACATTTTACATGCATGCAACAATGATGCTCGATATACCTTCAATAATACACAAGTTTTTGTTATGTGGTCATTCTCAAAACGAAGGGGATGCAATGCATGCTTGTATTGAGAAGGAAAAAAAATGACTAATAAGTGGACCAATTTATGTGCCTGAATAATGGGCACCTATAAGTTTGGCACGGAAAGGAGATTCATATTAAGTTCATTAAATTGATACTGGAGACATGTTTGATTTTAAAAAGTTATGCCATGAAATTGGAAATAATTATACCATGAACACAGAGAATGAAAAAGTTCTATGGTGTAAAATATAAGTTTTAGAAGTTCGAAAAGATTCAAATATTATAGTAATGAATTCAAAAGTATTTGTTTAAATGTGTTATTTTCTATTTATTATAAAATAATTTAATAATTGAGATTCTTATCAGAATTGTATTGTATATGAAAAACAATATATTTTAATAAATGTATGAAATAGAATGTCATTAATTATTAATAATTATTATAATTTATTATTAATATTAATTATAATATTAAATTTAGGTAATTGGTAATATAATGTTTGATATCAATAAAATAATGAATACAATAAAGCCGTATCTCAGAATATTAATTTTTTATTAAATAAATAATATTTTTGGAAAATTTAGAGTTTTAAAAAGAATACCATTAAAATCACAAAAAAATTCAGAATACAATTTGTTCTACTAATATTTTTCTTAAGTTAACTCACAAATTACTATTATAACAAAATGCTCTCTTGTACAATTTACAATAATCGATATATGGACCCTTACACTGATGGTGCGAATCAATATATAAAAAATTATAATTCCTAAAATGACATAAATTAATACTAATTATTTTTTATCTATTGTAAATATTCTTATAATTGCTATTTTAATTAATTATGTATTTATTGTAAATTATAAATAAAATAATAGAAATAACTATTTTTCAAATCTAGAGTACATATCTACTTTTTTCTAATTAAATCTTGAATTAACCATTGAATTAATGGTTTATTTTAGATAGATTTTTAAAGAATATTATAGGTAGTGTAATACTCCTTATGTCGATTAATATGGCTTTTTCATTTATAATTCATGATTACCAATGATGTCACATATATACTGCAAATTAAATATTTAATGAAAAGAGTGGTTGGAAACCAATTTTGAAACCACCAAATTCCTTTTTTTTTTTTTTTTTGTAGTATGGTGACCAAATTTTTTAAAAATAAATGTTTATGAAATTGTGACACATTTATCCAAGCTTCTTAAGAATTTTAATTTCAATATTTTATAAAAGGGCCATGTTATTATCTGTAAATTTCAAAACAATTTTCTCTTAAACCATAAAAATAGAGTGGAGTGGTTAATAAAAATATCAAAAAACTATACACAATCTTATGTTTTAAATATATTAATAAATAATAAATATTACCATTATGGACTTAAAATTATATAAAAATAAGTAGCAAAATCCTTTAATGCATATAACTACTAAAGAAAACATAGATTAGTGATTCAAATTTGAGTTGTGAAGATTTGTTTAAAAATACAATTACACATTACAGTGATTAAGGGTACACAAAATAGGTTTTTATTGAAGGGATCTAGGACAGTTCATCAAAAATATTTTGAGAAAAGATAGTGTAATAAAAACATTAAACAATTTATTCATCATTTATTTTGTTAAATTTATTAATATTTAAAGTTTACTGGCAGACTAGTAATCGAACCCAAGTTTGTCACTTACATAGCAAATGTTCTATCATTAAACTACTTAGGAAATTGGTGATGAAGGGAGCCATTCCTTCATCACTAATTTACAAATGCTAAGTTGGTGAATAAATAGTGACACTGATGCGAATGTCCATGGCGGCATATTAATTTCCATCAGAATATCATAAGGAAATAATAAAAACATATATGAAAGCTTAGCCGGCTAGATGTTTTATACCAACCATGTGGCTTGCGGTGTGATTCAGTTTAAGAATTCCCATTTATGGAAAAAAAAAATAATAGTTGCCAACACATTTGCTAGCGGCCACTTTTCATTCACCCGACTATAGTATATTGCTACGCAATATGCTATTGATTAATCATGAACAATTGAATTACCTATTAACATTGATCTCTATTAATTTTAAATTAAAAATAAATCTATAAAAAAAATATCTATTAAAAATAGATCTAAAACATATATTTTATTTCTTAAATTTAACTAAATGTATTTTTGATGAAAAATATTTTAGAAGAATTAACAAATTATCATTTTGACAAACTGTCCAGACACCATATTAAGTAATCTATTTCTAAAAACTTAGTGATTTATAGTGCAAGGATGAGCAATTTGTTTTATCATGAACCATACCCTTTTTCCGACCCTTTGGAGTTGCAGTTGCTGCAAACACCAACATAAAAATAAGAATCCTTCTTGGAGTGTAAAATTAATTAAATGTAAAAATTCGAGTTAACGAATAGTTACTTAATGATTAATTACTTACATTGGACATATATTCAGAAAGCAAATCTTGCAAAGCCTGGCGTACAGCATTACATTCAGCAACAATTCTTTCTCTGCGTTCATCACGTGTACAAGAAGAATCAGCCATCAATGCAGCTCCACTAATAATACTTTCAAGTCGTTCTTCTAAAGAAGGACGAGTACGTACTTCATTATAAACAAGAGGATCCATAACCATTCTTTCCTAAAATATCAAGTTATAATAAAAAATATTATAATATTAATTAATATACATAATAATATAATACATTTAGTTGTTGTGTTAATGTGTGACCAATAAAAAAAAATGCATATGTATCCTACAATATTCATAATCATATAATATAGAAACATATTTGTATTTTTAAATATTCCAACATATAATACATCTAATAGTGGTTTTGAAATTTAGAACTGAATACTAGTTATCTTGTTGTAATTTACAAAGTGACCCATGTTTGTAAACATATTTATTTATACTTTACAGTTAAAAAATTGTAAATTAATGTTAATAATAATTTATTTATATTTGTGGCAAAATTAACAATATTATACTTGTTAATTGTATGCTTGATGAAATGTACTAGGTAGCATATGATAACTACATTAATTTAATAACATGGTAATATGGCTATTTAGGTATTATATATATATTATATAAGAGGTGGGTCCTTAATATTTAGGTGTACAGAAATATTAAGTTTAAAATTGAAGGCGAACCAAACTATTAGTTTATTACCTGAACCCAACCTATTTACTTTAACCGATATGTAGTAATAGGTATATGAACGAAATCATAATAACTTTTCTTATCAATATTACTATTATTATTTTTAATTACATTTCACTAGTTATTGAATCGAAAATTTAATTAAAAATACAAACACATTTATATTTATGACATTGTGTAATATACAATTTATACCATCTTTTCCCATAGGTATTAACTTCCCTATAAAATATCTCACCTCCTGACCCCCTTCCCACGATAAGGGTTATAAAATATACAAATTATACTCTACCCAACGAGAGAACGCACTGCAGGCCAACCAAAATTAATTCGGTATCCCCATGCGTGCCCAGCCAGTCTTCCCAACCAGACTACCCTGTGACCCACGGTACGTCTAGATAAAGATTACGTTGCTGCTTAAATAATAATGAATTGTAAATTCTATTTCATATAATAAAATAATAGTCGTACATGAATCACATACAAGGGGAAATAATCAATGGGCTGTAGATAACCAAGTGTTGGGGCTAAGAGAGGTAGAAATAGGACCTTGGCGGTTATCAGTCAGCATGAGCAGAATTTGTATGTTCTCTCGCTGGACAGAGTATAGATAAAGATTTTGATTTTGAAGGTGATAAAATAAATATGATACAATTTTGGCAATATGTTTTTTTCTACCTAAATACATATTATATTATTACGTCAAAATCATCAAGAGCAGCTGCCAATTCTCCAGGACCATCATAAATTTGATTTCCATTATCGTTCATTGCTGCAGACCGACCTTGAGCAACATCACTTATAGTGTTAACAGCTTCACACACTTGTTTCAACACAAAATCACGGTTAGCTTTAGCTGCAGCTAGTTCTGGATGTCTTACATAAACCTAAATTATAATAATGTACTATGAATTTATGTTAATTATTATTATATTATTACTTTAGAAGCAGTTAACAGCATTGTAGAATGTTTTTTTAAAATAGCACGAGCAGCAGCAAGATCATCGCGTAATTGAGGATCTTTTAATTCTTGTTGACGTTTTGCAGCTTGACTCATAAGTTCACTAGCACTTCGGCCAAAAACTTTAATGTTATCAAGTAGTTCAGCTTGACTTGAAGCATTTTTAACTTTTTCCAAGTCATCTTCAACCTAAAGTTAAATTTAAAAATTATACTTATTTAAGAATTTGAAATAATATATAGGAATATATTTTAATCAACAATGGAATAATTATATTAATTTGGAGAAAGGAATGAGGCTGGAGAAAGAGGTCTTAATTTTGCACTAGCGTAAGATTTAATCTAATAAGAATAAAATAATAAGAAAAAAAATGTCACAAAATAATCCCAATTAAAAATTTAAAAATATTGTGTTTACGCAGTCTGGAGACTGTATCACTTGGTACGCTACATATAAAGAGACATGTTCATTCACAACTGCTACCGTCGTCCGCGTAGTTACATGTGTCCTAGTATGGAAGGAGCACTAGGCGAGGTACGGCATGGGGATGCGCTAGACTGAAAGTTTTCGTCAAGATGCAGTACCTTTCTTTCGAAAGGTATAGAATCGATTTACTATTAAAAAATTTTTAACTTAAAAACTCCTGCTCGACTCCTATCCCCCAAAAGAAACATAATTTTATACATTCCTTACTTTTGTCAGAATACAAAACTGATTCAAAATACCTATAATCTACATACTAAAGAAAATAACAAAATAAACTATATAGTACAATTTTTAAATAAATGATACCTAATATACATGAGAGACAAATTAAATAATTAGAGTTGATTTCTAAAACAATTCAGCATTTTTATATTTATGCCACTAATACAAACAAAATATCAATATGGTTGTCAATTTATTATAGTTAATATCAGTAAGCAAAAATATATAGGTACTATGGTTCTTATTTAAGTTAGTACTTCTTAGTTAATAAATAATATATCTGTTTATTATTTTATAACATTTTTTCTCATAAAATCTAAAACTATATCATAAATAATCAATTAAATTATAATTATAATTAATTATCCATAATAATATATTATATTTATGTATAATCAAGGTTCATAAATTTATTATTTCCATTGTAATACTTACAACTCGTAAAGATTTTAATAACAAATGTACATCAACCATATCAGCAAGTATAAGCAAACGTGTTACAGCTGACAATAGATTTCTTGCAGCTCTTACCATATTACTTCGTTTTGCAGAAGCACATGGGTCTTCAGCAAACTCCCTAGCAGCAATACTCATAGCATCACCTACCAAAAAACAAAAGTTATATATATAAAGTAGACTATAATTTTTTTTATATGGTTATATATTACATACCTAATTATTATGTTATATTATATTATCTATATATAGATAAAATATATCAATAAATTAATATTTTTTCAAATTATTTATTAATTTGGCACTGTTTTATTATTGTGACTATATATGATTTACCGAAAACAAGAGAACAATCTCAATTATTTGGTTTTATTAACAATATAAATAGGTATAAGACATTAAATGTTCAAAAAATGAAAAAAATAATCATAATATGAAAAATCCGATAAAATACCTAATACAAAAAGATATTAAAATATAATACAAATTAAATAATATGAATAAAAGATTATAAATTTAATAATTTAACAATTCATGTACAATAACCATATTCAAAAACATGTAATAATATAATTTAACGAGTTTAAATTGGGAATCAATTTTTTTCAATATTAATTAATCATTTAAACTTTAACTTCATTTATTTATATATTTTTGGTAAAATAGTTTCTCTTGTTTTATTTACTCGACATGGGGACATATACTTATAATTTTACAATACAGTTTATTTTTAATTGTCTATCCCTATGCTTTTGTTTATAATAATAAAATACTTAATTATAAGTCTGATATAAGTGGTAACTAGAGGCAATCCTAAAATAATTCTTCCAGACACTTAATATTTAATACACAATGTAGGCAAAATCAAAAGTTTTTTCAATGTAACTTGTTTTAAATTCATACTTGATTAGCATATAAAATACTTTTTCGGAAAAAAAAAAAAAATTTATAAGGTAAATTTGTTCTTTCATAATAAAATAATTTACCAGTTTTTCGAACTTCTTCAACTGCAGCTAGCATTTCTTGTTTTATATCAGGATTTTCATAAGCAATTTGTTCACCAACTTCAATAAAATTCTCAGTAGCTTTTTCTACAGCAGCAACAAGAACATGAGCTCTTTTTGAACGTCCCTTTTTCTTACGTGAAGTACCTTTTGTATTCACTAAGGTAGTTACCTGCAATAATAAACATAATTTATCAATATAATTTATTTAATAATAATAAAATGACTTACTTGTAAAACTAATGGTTCCAAAGTTTTTTCTACAGACATAGTGCGTATCTCTAGATTTTTGGGATCCCATTTTAAAGTAATAGGACCAAATTGATCGGTCATGTTGTATATGGTATACCTAATTTACTTCTAGATCACTGTAAAAATATTTGATAAAGTTAAATAATAATTATAATTTTTAAATTAATAGTCCAACACTAAAGCAATGATGAATAAAAACATACAAATACGTAGTAAAGAAACTAGTCGAAAATTTGATCAATGTTTATACTTTATAATTATTGTAGGAATGTATGATGATCTCATCAAAATATTGAATAATGAATCATGACCAACACGGCAATACCATTAAGCATTCGTCATTTATAATTTCTAAAATAACAATACAAAGGATAATGAAAATGTTTACATTATTTCTTCAAAATTGATAAGCTCAAGCAGACATACCCATACAAACGATGAGTCATAATGAATCATCGTTGATGTTCAATTTGATTTTATACTTTCAAAGACATTATAAGTTCGCGGGATTCTTCTTATTTTAAATGTTAACGTACGTAGATTCCGAGTGGTCTAAATAGCCTAAAAACCTTATTTTTTTCCATTGAGTACCTATGTATTTTATAATTGTTCATGTTTATTCTTTTAATGTACTAATTTATTGTAATATAATTTGTTTAAATTTGATTATTTGTTTTGAGGACAAGATTATTACAGGGACTAATATTGTCTTAGAACCACACCAGGACTACAGAAAATATATTTTATTTCTACATTTCCTAACGAATGCACTAATTTTGGTAGATTTTTATTGTTATTACCTAGTATTAAATTCCTTTATATCATAACTAAAATTTACTCTACAGTTCAAAAGAAAAAAAAGTATGAATGTAAAGATTTTGTACCCATATGTAGAAATTGCATAATAATAATCATACTGGTCAGCAGACTGCAGAGAGGTCTTTTTCAGTCCTGAAAAGAATTAAAAATTATTTAAGGTCAAGAACAACCAATGAACATCTAAATTCTTTAGCAGTATTTATTAATAATTGAACCAGACTTAACTATAGAAACTTGTATGTGAAGTATGACAATATTATTAAAACATTTGTCAGCATTAGGCTTGCCGTATAATATTTTAATCATATATATTACTTACACCATGAACTACTACAGAATAGATTAAATAAATAGTACTACTATTACATATGTAGTAGTTTATTCTTGGCACAGTGGCGACAGCAGATTATTAACGAAGGTGTAGGCCAAGATTTAATCAATTCTTTATAATTTATAGATTTTGGGTATAGGAATGGACTATGATAGGTTTATGGAATATTCCTCTAGGACATTACCTATTAGTACTGATGCAACAATTTGCAAGACTTAGTTCAAGATTGAAGATATTTTAACAATAAAAATTAGGTATTTTTTTTAAACACCGTTCATCGTTAATGAGAGTAAAACATACACATTAATTTCTATTAATTTATTAGCATAATTATTTAAACTTTTTACCTTATATTTTAAACTTAATAAAAATATATCACAATTAAATTATTACATTTATTTTGTACTTTGTAGTAGATGTTATATATTATATTATATTATAATATTAAATAGGTAAATATTTAAAAACTAAATAAAAAGATTATATACTTTTTTTTTGTTTTATATTTATGGTCTCCATAATTTATTATAATATAAAATCTAATCTATATTACCTCACAGGCTATTGCTGTTACTCTATATATTACCTTCTTGAAAAATCATGCAATAAGTACGAGTGAAGAGAGCAGGCTGAGGAGTTAAGCTAGGAAATAATAAATACAAGAAAGTAACTATCACAATAGTCATTAATTGTTTTTACCATTTCCCTTATTTTATAGGATACATTTTTCTTTAGTATCATCTAAAGATCTAATTTAGCAAAAATTACTAGATAAATAAGAAGTATATGAATTAGGAAATTAGTGTACTAAGAAAATATGTAGTATTTCCATTGGACATATTGCTCCAATACATATTGTCGTGTATTTGATTATTATCTCTTATTTGATTAAATTGATTTAATGTTATTATTTGGTTATGTCTGATTTTGTTTTATACAAAACTGAAAATATATACACTTATTAATTTTTATACTACAAATGCTTGCATAAAATCATCCTTGCACCCACCGTTTTCGATCTTGAATCGGACTAATTGCCATGAACATAACTAAGATTCATCAATTTTTGTAGCTTTCTGCAAGAAAAATGACTATACATTGTCATCATATTTTAAATATGAAGAAATTATTTATAATGGGTATTAAATAAATACATTTTTATTTTACCTTTTATTTAATATATATAATAATTTATAATAATTATAATATATTATATTATATAAGTTTGAAAAAAAGTTCACTTAATTAATATCATTAGATTCAAACACAGGTATTATGTATAATTGGAGTACAATGTTTTGTAAACCATTTATCTAATTATAGTAATAATACAAATATGGAGTATCAGAGATTTATATTAGATACACTAAAAATCTATTTATAAATTAAAAATGAAAATAATAATTTCATAGGGTAAATGAAACTGAGAACCTTAATATAATTAATTAAGTACAAAATGTTATTTCATTAACATTATTATGGCTTATCATATATTTTGATCATTTAAGAAAAATTAGAAAATGTGTTATTCAATAATAGCTGAAGAAACCATTTGATTAACTCCACAAGAACCATCACCTCTGTAAAGCATGTAGTAACCCTAGAACAAATAAATACAATACATTTTCACCTTTAAGTAATTTAAGTAGATAAATGATTAAAGGTTCAAATAAACATAAATAAAAGAAAAATCAATTAATTTCTCACACTATTTGGACCATTTTTCTTAGTTATCAAAAATAAAATGGGTATTTTATTATATAAAAATTTAATTTATTAAGTATTATGTAAAATAACATTATGGGCATTAAATTTTACAAGAATACCCATTACCTGAATGCCCCATTTGTCACCCCAACTGTTTTTAATGGTCCAAAATGGTAAAGTTGCATTTAAATAAGGATATTCTGAAAATAAAAAATATATTTTAATACATTTGTATATAACTTACTTTTTCTCCCCATCCAGGTCCCCAACTATTTTTAATCAACCAATATGGTAAATTTTTGTGAGTATATTTTGTTCCTAAAATAAAATAGGTACACAAATAAAATATATAAAATAATAAAAATCAATGAAATTTTTATGCGGTACATATAAAAATGATATCACTACAGGTCGGAACACATTCTGGCGGATGTATCAAATTTAGACCACTTTATTCAGCAGTTTGGCGCCCTTTCCCTAATGTGATTTCTCCAAAGATCCGAAAGATAATAAATCTAATACAGGCAGTACACATTTGCTGAGATGTCTCGGCGAGACATTAAGTGAGATAATTAAGCTCGAGTGCATGCAGTACACTCTTGGCTTGTCCCAGCTCAATTTCACACTTGCACTCGTAACGCACATTGTGTACCTTTGACTCGTGCACAAAAAACTGACACGACATAGAGCATTGGTGATACGTTACGAGCCAACGCAAGTTAAACTGAATGTATCCAGTACACTCTTGCGCTCGCAATGTCTCGGCGAGTGTGTACTGAAGGCATAATACATTGATTTTATTGATTATTATATTATATAGTGTAATATCTTACTGTGAACTCCATATCCAACAATAGTTACACCGTGATCCAGTGATTTGGGGCTACACAGAGCATGTATTGGATGTGATACTCCTCCCATATAAAACTAAAATAAAAAAAATGAGTAAAATATATATATCAGTAAATATTCATATTTAATTAGCTAAGAAATAATGTGTAAAGTTACTAAACACATTCCAATTTCCATTCTTCAATTAATCATTGTTTATTAACTCTTATATAAATCCCATATTCAAGAATTATTAAAACAAGAGTTTAGATTTTATGAGGTAGTCCACCACAATGCATACTTTTTTTGTGAAATGTTTAGTTATAAATTAACTAATATAGGTATATGAAAAAATGAATTTGAACATAGAAATCATAGGATATAGTTATATTGAGTTATACATATAAGGATTTGATTAGTAAAATATATTATTGTTTAGATATTTATATACAACATTCAAAAGTTTAAATTTGGTGTACATACAAATAGATACATTTTATATTATTAAAAAATATAAAAATCATTTTGAACAAACATATAATTAATTCATTGAAATATTATGTTTGTTCATAATAATTTTTACATATTATAAAATATACCTGCATAGCATTAGCATTAACTCCAACAGATAAAGGTCCGTTTGTAACTAAAAATTTAGCAATATCTCCTTCATCTGTTGATACATTCACAGCTTTGGATATTGATACTTTCAATTCACTTTTATCCAATTGACAACCTTTTTTGTCTGCATGCCCTTCATAAGGATAATCAGTCTCTGTTTCTAAACCTCCCAAATTTTCAATTGCTTCAAAAGCTTGAGTCATTAAGCCACCACCACATCCATTATCCAAATTGTCACAATCAATTAATTCTATAAGAACAAAAAAAATTATATCAATAAAACAAATTATAAATATAAATAATAACCTTGTTCTGAGAGAGATAGAAGTTTTCCAGATTTCAAAGCATATTGTCCTTCAATATTGGCAATAGCTGAAAATGCCCAACAAGATCCACAACCTCCCTAAAAATACAACTTATTATTAATTAAAACTATAATTTATTCTATTGTAGGTACATAATATTATTTGGCTTACTATAATTATAAATTTCAAAATATTTTAATCTTGATTTAAATTAAATTAATTTTCTGTTACCATAATTCATAACTACCTTCCTCGTCAATACTGTTATTTTTACTCATCAGATTTATATCTCAGACTACCATCTATTTATTTTATACACACATGTTAAATTTCATACTAATATAATTGTTATATAAAAATAATATGGGTAAATACTAATAATGTCTATAAGAGATAATTGGTGTAGTAGTAGCTAAGCTAAAATACATATTAAGTGTTGAAAATAGTGTTGTATCCTAGACACACACTCATACTATATGTTATTTATATATATACAAGTTAATTATTTTAACATAAAACAGACGCTCATTATTTGGGGAAGTATTAAGATTTAAAAAAAAAATTATTTTTAGAAACTTTTAATACTACAGTAAAACCCCTCTCGTCTGCCACTCCGGTTGATCCGACCAGGCTCAACCTCAATATGTATGAACATTTTGTGGATCAATAAACGAAGGAAAAATATAGCCTAGTCTAGAATTTTATTTGCTAAACAAAAATCTATAATTGTCTTTTTTTCTAAGTAATTTTTTACTATAGGCTTACCTTCAATTTTTACAGTACTAATGTATGTACAGTAAATTATATAATATAATATTTTACATACTGTAAATCTGTATTTTCTGATAATCCAACCTTTTTGCGTTCCAACCATAACCCCAGTCCAAAGATGACGGATTAGAGGGGTTCTACAGTACTATTATAATAGGTACTAATGCACTATACATTTGTATATTTTAGTATTAAGTCTTATAATTTTTACCCTTTCTATGTAATTAAACTTTTGAATTTTAAATTGCAAATGTTATTTTTAATTTCAAATATAATATTTGGAAAATTTAAAAATAATTTTTATTTAGTAAACGCCATTTGAACTGTATAAATACTCAATGTTATATGTGTTTATATGACAGAACACATAATTATTTTTAAAAACTAGCAGCTAATTGTAGGTACTAAATTGAAAATACAATGGTAGTCTATGGCAGACTGTGTTTGGTGGAATTGAGCAAGTAACTTGTAGAATTATTTAAATAAAATATAATCGCATAGAACATTATAAATAAAATAACATTGGCGGCTTTATAAACCCAATTTCTACAAAATAAATTGTTTTATTATTTCAATAAATTATTTTGTAGAAATTTAGTTATATTTTATTTATAAAACTATAATTCTAGTAAAACAATTGTAATTAACGATTATTTATCAATAGGTATACTTGATTTTTCACTGGTGTTACTGCATTGTTGTTTCTCCAATCAAATTCATCAGGAATAGAAACAAAATGAGGAATTTCTGCCATGGGTAATGATTTCATATTCTTCAATGACAAATCCAAGCCCAAGTATTTTTTTTTAAATTCATTTTCTATGAAAATATAATTGATTTTAAATAATTAGTGGTATAAATGAAACTTTCTAGCACAGAAAGTATTGAAAATATTAGATACAAATTAAATTTAATATAAAGAAAAAAACAGTATAACTTAGATTAATTTATCTTGAATTAAAATTGAAAGCTTAAATGATTAGATATAATCTGACATACACATGATGGTCAATACAATTTATACTAAAAGTTACCGGTATTTGGAATAATGATCCCCAATTAAATAGGTACTTTTTCAAATTTGTTTTAATCTAATAAAATAAATAAAGTAACTTGAGCATTTAATACATAATTGTATAAATATACGTTTATTATAAATGAAACTCACGTCTTTTCCTATAAATAATCCCCAAATATAAAAGCTGTTAAAAATTAATATAATACAATTATATTAATTTCTTTAAAAAAAGGTTGTGATGACTGCAATAACATTTGGATTTTTAATTTTTATCATAATAATAAACATAAAATTATTATATTATAAAAAAAAGTTAGTTGTTGATATCTGCAGTATACAGGCTGACTGAGGAAGGAAAGAGAAAAACAATCCAGAGACTTTAGAAATGTTTGGTGTATAAAAGATGAGGATAGGAGGGTGTTAACAGAGGAAAAGGAAGTGATAAAGAGATGGAAAGACTATTTTGAGGGATTATTAA
>JAIPRL010001937.1:49247-69739 GCA_025469235.1 Pemphigus obesinymphae
TAGTAAGGGAAATGCATGTTGTTGGTAAAAGGGGGAGGGGAAGATCGAAAAAGAGATGGGGGGATGTAATGGCGAGTGATATGAGGAAGGTGGGAGTAAGTGAAGAAGATGCGGGAGATAGAGTTAAATGGAAGTGTAGGATCAGGGTGGCCGACCCCAAATAGTTGGGAGAGAAGGCGAAGGAGAAAAAGAAGAAGTGATTGATATCTGCAGTATACATAACTTATAAAAAATTACTAGTTGGAGTCGTTTAAAATACAATAGTAAATCCTAAAATTCTGAATAACTAGATATATTATTTAAAGAGGATATCATACCAATGATTTTCAATAGTAAAAACATGTCTACGATAAACAAACAAAATTATTTTTTAAAGTGATTTTTGAGTTCAAATACCTATATTCAAATTTATAGAAAACAATATTTTGGAGATGATCTCATAGAGATTTTGTAAAATATTAATTAACAAAGTAAGATTGATTTAAAAACTAAAAAAAGTATTATTGTACATTTGATATTGGGCTATAGAATGATAAAAAACTTATGAGATTGCATCAGAAATGTCATCATTTAAATATTTTATAATAAGTGTTTTAACCATTTTTAAAAGCATTTTTGTTTGTTTTTGATAAACCTATTATTGAATGAATGTCATGATTACACAAAAATAAAAGTGTTACAGATACAGGACTATTTTAAAATATATTTAAATAGTTGAATTTTAATTTTAATTTTAATAAAAATTAATAAAAATTTTAATTTTTCAAGTAATTTCATAAAAATTTCCAATTTAGAACCTAATAAAAATAGCCACACTGACATCCTCTTAAGGCTTGAGGATTAACATTCCAAAGATTATATTATTAATTCAAAGTTACCACATTTAAGAAAATAACATGAATAAGGGCAAATTTTATGTTGAAACTTGTACAGATATAGAATGTTAAGCTAATTATGATCATGGAATAACATTATAATTAATAGAAGTGATACAACAATTACAGGACTGCCTGAGTATTATTTAAAAAAAAAATTTCCATTAATTACTGTCACAAATGGTAGTTACTAAAAACTTTGTATAAATATTTGGTAAATTACTTGTAAGATCTGCAAAATATGTAGCTCCATAGATAGCAGTCCCTTGTTCATTGTCTTGTAATAATTTTACTTTCTTCATATTTGCAGCAAATATGCGGAATCTTTTATTCTTTTCCTCAATAGTTGAGTAAATCTTATTATGTATATTTATAAAATTTTTAAAATCAACTTTTAATTGAAGTCTATCATCAACATGATTATTCTTTGTTATTACTTTTTCCTAATTAAATATTTAAATATGATAAAAATAAATAATATTAGTAATAATTTGGACTCATGTACTAAAAGTTGAAAAATTAAAAACTAAGAAATATGCATTACACCAAAAATACTCAAATATACAATTAAATAAGCTCATAAAAACCACATTTTAAAAAGGGAATTTTTTTCCTCAAAATTGTTAAAAACGGTAAAATATGATCTTAAAAATGTAAAACTGTAAAATTTTGAAATATATACTTAAAATGTTTTCTTTTTATTCATGACGTAATGAACTGTAGTTACTAATTTGTGTTCACTTTGAAGTTATTATATTAAATAGTAGTTTATCAACGAAAAAAGATATGCAACTGTATAAAAATAAGAGCCCTAATAATAATTATAATTATAACAATAATAATAGTAATAATATAGTATTGAAGTACCTACATATTTTCTTTACATTCTTATTTACTACAATTTTAAACAAAATTTATTTTATTTTAATGAATTAATATAATCTATTAATTAATTTTAGGTGGTTTTGAAGTCTATCTCCATCACTAAGAATTTGAGTGTAGTATGAAAATTTAATTTGACTTTATAAATAAAATGAAAGATTGATTGAGAGAAGTAAATGATTAGAGTATAGAAATTAGACTGACAATTGTTTCATATTTGTCTTTAAAAATCAATAAATTGTATTATTCATTAATATACAAATTCATTATTAATCAAAAAAAAAAATTCAAACATTTCATATCCGTTTTACCAAGATTTTTAATATTAAGTAATTTAAATTTTGTTTATTATTACAATCAGTGTGATCACAAAATATTTTTATTGCAGATACTATAATGAATATTTTAAAGTAGGTAATATTACAAAATTTGCAAGGAAGCATCATTTTTAATTTATATATTTTTAAATCTCAGATGTAAGTCACAAATGACTACTACATGTTTTATAAAAAATAATTATTTAAATTTAATAGGTGCATAAATCTAATTGCTTTAACTTACAACATTATATGGTACATGTAAATTGATTTTGTATGGTTCATTACAATTAATTCTTGAAGTATTTTTTTTATCTTCCCATGGCTGTTCCCATACATTAACATTACAAATTCTGCATTTCTGTAATATAATAATATATAATATTAATTTAAATTGTTTAACAAAAAATTGATATATACATAAACAATTTTATTTTGAAAAAATTACATTGAGTTACCTATATATAGCTTACTCAAGTACAATGTATACATGTATAATAATAATAATAATAATAAATTAAATAAATAGATGCATAAAACAATAAAATATAGGATATTATTTTGGGGCAACAGTTTAGATAGATCTTAAGAGGAATAACAAATAAAGCATAATTCAGTTAGGTAACTTTCTTATTTTTTTATAAGTTGATCAATTTTATAAAAGTTTAAAACATATAGATAAATAAATAAATAATTGTTGATGCAGGTGAAACTGGATGGTTTTGATCAGCAAGTAATCAACTGTTAGGAGAGAGACCTAGGTGTGCGTCCGGTGGAATTCAGTTCCCGACATTTACACTTTAGTAAATATAATGGTTTTATGTACGAGTGTACGACTATTTTGTGAAGAGTTGTAAATTGGTCACCGAAATTCTGCATCAGTTTAATAAAAAAAAAGGGCACTTCACTCGTCGAGGGCCAGTAGGGGTAGTAGTACATCATTTATTAGACAGGATACTCTTGGTGAATGTATTACATTTGAAAGCAATGATAAATCATTATCATATAATAAACAATTTTGAGCAGAGCTTCGATGTAAGTATTATATGATTATTACTACCAGTTATATATTTAAGCATCAAAAATGACTTTTCTAAAGCACAAACTAGATGAAATTTGCTACCTGAAAATAGGGTCATATATACAGATTGGTTCATGTCTTTTAATCGAAAAGCTGTACACAAAAAAAATAAAATAAATATCATTGTTATAATATATTCTCGCTCCGATCAAAATCTGACACTGAACCTCAATTACCACTCGCCACAAATAGTTTTAAGTAAAAACACAAGTGTTGTAAGGTCCACGCCATATGTAGATTGAAAGTACAATGCTATGAAACAAGGAACCAAATTCCACCCATATTTCTTAATGGCCGAGACTAACTATTTAAAAAATATCTGATTCCTTTGAAAATGTTTGTATTTAAAACAAAAATATGGTAAAAAATTCATTATAATTTAATAAAATATTTGGATATTATTTGTTTTCCAGACAAAATATAATTGTATGAAATCTATAATAATATTTTAACTTTCTTCTAGCTATTACTTGAAATTCAAAATAAGACAAATATAAATTTAAAATTCAAAAAAAATATATATTTTTTTATTAATTTATTTATTCAATAAATAGGATTACCTTTTCATTGAAGTAACTTGTAGAATTTTCACAGATTTCCAATTCAATATTATACATAACTCCAGATACAATCTAAAATATTAAATTATACATACAAATTATTTAATTCGTTTTTGCAAGCAATTATAAATTATAAATGTTAATAATTTTATTTTACTTGTTTGGATGCGCTTATAACTTTTGATAACATATGTGATTTTTCAGAGCCTTCTTGATGATCAACAGACTGTAGAGTATAGGTCACTATATCTTCAACTTTTTTGTCATTAGTGTTCAAATTTATTTTTGTACCAAGATTTCCATTTTCATGTATATCCTAAAGACAATTTAATTTTTAATATTTATTTTTATTTAAAACTGACATTTCAAATTAATATTACTCTTTTAGTTACAGCAACAGTGGAAATTGAAGAAAGTTCAGTAGGTTTGGAACAAGCTACTTTAGTGACATTTTTATTGTTTAACCACGATTGTTCCCAAATAGTTATGCCACATGAACGGCAGTTCTAAAAAATTTAATTAAATAATGACTCAATTAATAAAATAATTAAAAACTATAACAAATTTACTTTATAATCCAAAACAATGTTCTCATCTTTAGTTGATTCTTTTTCACACACTAATAATTGTATCTTATAATTTATTCCTGCAACAACCTTTAAAAATACAATAAATATTTTCTTCTAAATGTTTTACAATACAATGTATTATTATACTTGAGACTTTGCAGAAACAACTCGGATGAATCCCAAAGACCGTTTAGACATTGTTTGTTGTGTAATAGAATCTAAAGAAAAAAGGGCCAGTTTCTGAATATTTTCATTGTCAGCATCAATTGCCTGGTAACCTCCAAGAGGTGATAGCTATAAAAAATAAATATAAAATATAATATAATTTATTATATTATTTATAATAAAATATAAAAAAACATTGTTATAATAATATTTAACTTGTAAAATACAATTTTTTAAATTAATACAACGGATAGTGTTCTACCTAAAATATTATAAAATACTATTTAAATCAGTATTAATTCGTGTCCTCAGTCCTCATTATCACATATTCAAATAATTTTGATGATTACATGTAGGTTAATTATGCCAATAATTGTATACCACTAAATTTGAGAAATAAGTTTTGGATTAAAACTTTATAGCTATAATCGAAATTTAGTGATACGATATTTACTATTTATCTACATAATTTATATTATTCAAACAATTGAAAATATTAACAAAGTGGATTTGGATGTATAATAAAATAACATATTCATTAAATTTTTTTTTAATAAAATATGTTCCATTCTGGGAGTATTCTGATGATTTTATTTTAATCAATTGCGCTAAAAATGTTGACTACACACTATATAACATTCATTATTGTATTATTGTTTATAATCTAAGGGGCATAACTAGGATTTTATATTAAATTAGCAGTATAACCAAGATATTTGTGAATATATATATATAACATTTTTTACCAATTAAGTTATGTTATATAACATTATAAACATAAAATACATTGTTTTAAACATTTTTAATGCTTATGGGTTTAAATAATAATAATCTAACAATTGTTAGAAATACATACTAGTATAATAATAATACTAACATTGATGATTATATATATATATATGACCACTAGATAAAAATAATATTGGTATATTCATCTATAGTCCTTTTTATGTTCATGAAAATTAAAAAAATAATTTATAAATAAGAAGAATATAACATAGGTACCTATTTTAGATAAAATTATTTTTAACATACTATTATATTTATCATTTTTAATTAATGAATTATAGATTTTAATATTGACATTAAACATATATATAATGAATAAATAATTAAATACATTTTGTGTCTGTTGATCACATGATTTACAAACGCGGAAATATATATTCATATTGTGTGCCTAATAATTCGTCCAAATAAAAAAAATCGACAAACACTATAAAGAAAAAAAATCCAAAAATTATATATTTGATAAAAATACATAATATTAAAGTCTAAAGATAGATGCTTTTTAAAAGAAATTTAAAAGTAGACAAGAAATTGTTAAATTTTCTTTTAACATGTAATTATAAATTAAATCTCGTTTATATTTGAATGTTATTTTTTTCAAGTTGCTTTCCATTATTTTTTTATACATGTATAGTATACATGTTAGTGCAATAATCCAAATTCCAAATGTCAAACTTACATAATTCTGAAATTATAAATATCTACATAAACATCGACAATATAGAAAAATATGTGTAACCTAATATCCATTATTTTAACTTGTTATCTACTGTACATGGTTTTCTTACAATAATAACTATTTAATTACCTTAAAAGGAAGCATAACGAAAAATGATTTTTAAATTTTACAATAAAAAAAAAGAAAAAATTACACGGGCTTACAACAAATTACTCTGTTTTAATACATATTAAAAAAAAAATCATTACATAATTTCCTAAACACTTAATATAACAGTATGTCTTAATTACATCTACATAATAACAAAATATAGACATTAAAAAAAATTAAAATTAAAAAACATAATAAGGTTTTAACTTTTGTACAATTCACATACCAACAATTTAAAAAAAATAGTTAATTATTAAAATACAAATTTGTTCTAAATAATATTTAAAATACTAAGTATGCAGGTACTTACGATTAAATAAATACACATTTAATTTTAATTTGATTACTCAAAAAATTCTCATTTTAATATCTCATTTATAAAAGTTATATTAATAATTTCTATTATTTTACGATACATTTTTAAACGAAAATTTCTATTAATTTATAAATAAGCAACAGACAATTTATTGACGAATCTTGAGTATTTTTTATTTCGATCAGATGTATGAACATTTTAATTGTTATCAGATATTAATTATTATTACATTTTATAAATATAGTTAATATAAATTAATATTTGATACAAACACAAAATATTACAAATTTATACAACCTCAAGTGCATGATTATAAACACGAGAATCATGTAAAACACATCCGATTTCTACAGCGTTGTATGTATTATGTATAGACTTATTAATTTTAACTTGACAAACATCACAAATCTACAAAACAAATCATATATAAATACAAATTATATAAATCCAAAATATTTGTATACATTAAAAACTCACAAAAAAATCATCCCATGTTACATTTTTTTCAGGATGCTTATCTAATTCTTTCTTTTGATTTAAATCATTAAAACGGCATGCAGATACTTTTATCTTGTTTTGAATGAAAGTCTGCAAATTTCGAAGTTTAAGTTTCGAAGTTTTATCTTCAATTTTATTTTAGGTATAACTTTACATATGATACATTGCCAATTTCTTCAACTGTAATTAATTTATGTCCATAATCTGACAGTCCATCCATTGCTTCCATTGCAATATTGGATAATTGTTTGATAAATTCACGATTTTCTAGTTCTGTTTGTCTTTTTATTCTATTTTGACCGATATTATGTACAAAATTATGCAGATCATTAAGTCTAGGGTTTAAAAAGTGTTCATTATTCTCAATCTATAACAGAATAATTATTCCTTCCAAATATATAAAAGCTAATAAATTTTGATTAATACCAGAAGGTTAGGTTTTAATTTATGGGTATATTACTCAGTGGCGTAACTAGGACCGTTTTGTGGTTGTGGTGGGGGGGGGGGGGGGTAATATGAATATTTGTTACAAGGCACAAAAAAAAATATATTATTGGTATCTCATAAATTATAATAATAATTCCGGTTGTCTAAGTTTCTAGTGGTCTTTATATTTAAATTATCAGGCGACATTTTTTCCCTTCATTTACAATTCTTTTAATGTCACATGCGCATGTCGATTTCTGGTTTGTAATGTTCAACAAGCTTATTAAATTCATCAGTTTCATCGGAAATTAGTTTTGAAGTTTTTGAATTATTCAAATCCTAAGAAAATTTAAATTATCTATTAAATTTATAAAATCATGGTAAAAATAGTTTACGAAATACTTATATTTAATATAAGTAATATTTAAAAGTTATGTAACAAATAATTTGTAGATATGTCATACCTTCAAAAACTGATTTATGGTTTATATGCCGATCCTGTAGTTCGCTTACATAGCTATATGTAAACTGTTATTTTATAATAATAAATTTAAATATATATATAAGAATTAAGCTGTTTCAGTGAAGTTAGCCATGCAATTAAAACAGATGAATTGGCTATTCATATATGTTTATTTGAATACGGTGTTAATTAATTTTTATTCTTTGTTTTTTCTTTTTTCCTTTTAGAATTACTACAAAAACTAGTTTTTAATATTTTATGTGGAAGAAATTATTCCCAAAAATTAAAAAAATATCAACCAAACAAATAAAAATTTAAAACCCGCAAAATTGGTAGGCAATCAGATTTTACCCAGGATTACACCTTATCAGTGTAATACTAAAGGGGGCGTTCAAGTATTAAGTCAGCAAATTTTTAGCCTTTTTAGACCCCCTCCTTTCATGTCAGCAAATGCCCAGCAACCCCCACTATTAAAAAAAATAAATAAAAATTTCCAAATTCTATATGAATTAATTAAAAATAAATGACAAATTTTGTTACATATTTTGAATTTTATTTCACGTATTTTGATTTTTTTATTATTGCTGACATCAGCATGGTTCTAATCCCCCTAATCCCCCTTGTCGGTAAATGTAAGTACATGACAGACCTCCCTCTTCCTAGGCGCTTACATAATACTTGAATGCCTCCAAAAGAAAATTGCATCAATATCACAGAATATCATAAAATAACTATATATCGTACTATATTATCAGATTTCCATGGATAATCTCGAGCAGATAAATTGAGAAACTATAATTTGTATCACAATGTGATATTAATATAATATCTATAATTTACTATCGTAATCTGTATTACCTATATATTGTATACAATTATTTTTTATAGAGAAAACGTGTGACCAAAAATTGACAGGAAATATCGATGATATGAAAAATGAATTATACTGAAATTATAAAACAAGTTAACACAGTAGAAAAGGGGGTCTGGGGGGTGATATATCACCTACATCACTCCCCATAATTACGCCACTGATATTACTATTGAAATGTTTATATCTACTATTACACTGAATACAATTAATTAATATAATTAAAATATAATAAGAACGTTTCAATACTTTTTTGAGAAAAGCAAGTTTTGCTTAATCATTTTTCAAATCTAAAGTAAAACAAAAAAGTGTCTAAAATTAAAAATTCTATAAAATTTGTTTATGTTATACCTACATACTTTTGTTTATAATTTTACATAAATTAAAAATATTTATCAATATTGTAAATACATAGTCACTAGTCATTTGACTTTGTATAAAGATAGGTGATATTTATCATTATATCTCAAGAAGTTATTTGTATAATCCATTCTATATTTTTAAATCCTCCTCCCTTATTTGTTTTAATTATATAAATTTTCAATTTAAAATTGCATAAATTGAAATAAATTCTTAAAAAATATAAGAATTTTTATTATTGATTTTTTAAAACCAACAAATATTACTTGAATAATAAGCATTATTATTCAGGTAATTAATTAATTAATTATTAGGTACATTGAAAATTCTTATAAAAATATATTTATTAAGAATTTACAATTTAAATTTAAATTATGTTGCCATTTAAAAATTAAAATTTTATATAGCTTTAGCAAATAAAAGAAGGTAATAAAATATTAAAAAAATATAGAATGAAATATACAAATAACTTACTAAAATGATGAAAAAAAAAAATCACGCAATTAAAATAATATAATTTAAATTAAAAACACTGTATATATTGCATTTGTAAACACATTTCAATATTTTTTTGGTTTATAAATAAACAAAATAACTAGCAATTACAATTACAAATCCAATATAAGTAATAGAATAATATAGATATAAACTATTCCTTGGTACAGAAAAAAATTTGTTGATTAAACACAATATTGGTTATCATAATATAAGTTAAGCTATTTTAAACGTTGGTTTTAAAATAATAATAAATATATTATAAAGCTGCATCTACACTAAGCAAACAATTGCCAAATATTTGTTTGAACAATCGGTTAGTGTGGACTTACAAAATGTTTTTTTTTTTTTTTGTAATCAACCAAACAAAATTGTTCGAGCGAACATTTCGACAAACATTTATGGGAAATACAATTCCTCTCTCGTGTATTTTCTTTACAGACAGCACTATTTCATGAAAACAAGAGTTTAATTTATATACTTAAATAATGTTTATAATTAATATTAGATCGTTTTAAAATTATATTATATAAATTTAAATAAATAATATGAATAAAATAATAACTTACTGAATAATAATAATATCTAATAGATAGGCATGTAAATATAGTAATAGGTACTTAATGTATTATTATTTAGAAGAATCGATATAGCAGTAATACACAATTACTTCACTTTAAATTGCAATTTAATCAAAAAAATCTCATCTATATTATTGTATTTATTAATTGCAGACCAGGGTATCAGTCTTTGTGTAAATTCCAACAAAGTAAATTGTTTTTTATTGCTAGATATATAGGCGAACACATAAATTGGGTGAATAAATGTTTGTTGTTGATAAATATGTTTAACAAACAATGTTACCCTAAAACGTTTGTTAGGTTTTATAATATAATACAAGCAAAACAAATGTAAAAGGTTAAATTAAGTTAAAAAGTTTAACAATCATGAAAATAACTTATATAAAATTGAATACAAATAAAATACAATTAATAAGTAGGTAGGTACTTGTTTGCTATAGCCCCACTACATTGTACAAAATGTACATCTAACAACAACCAATAGCCAAAAGTATAATTTAACGATCAGTAATTATTAATAATTTGAATAGTTAACAATATATCTAAGTGATCTATTTATAGAAAAATAAAATTATTTCCCATCATATTTTGAAATTTATTACAAGTATAAAAAAAATCTATTATACATTGTTAATATGATGTCTGTTTCTATCCATATTATTGATGTATTTTATTAACTGTAGTGTTCAACTGTGGTATTACATTTTTATAAAGAAAAAATATAAACTCAATGAAATTTGAAGTAATGCCATGAAATCACAGAATAAATTATATTATTGGCCATCTTGTTGTATGCATTATATTTGCCTCCCATGATCTACAGGCTGCTTTGATAAACATACTTTAAGAAAACTGTAAGGCAATTGATGGTCAGAAATCATAATTATTCATTGTTTAAAATTAGGTTAATATCTAGTTTTTATTAATTGTTTTTTATCAATGGCAATTTTTTATTAATATTTGAGGAATTTTAATTTTCATTATTACATTTTACATTGTTATATGACGACCCGTGTGATAATTATATGAGCTGGTATAACCAGTTAATTTTTGATTTTTCAGTTAATGAAATAATATAAAATAAACAATCTAACATGAAAATTATGTTGTTATAATCAATACATATTCTAGAATAGATAAACAAAAAAAGAAACATGTTTAAACTTTAAAGACCTTTTTCTTGGTACTCATCCAGACATTTTATTAGGTATTATAATTTATATTATATATAATACATTACAAGTATAATGTAGTTGGAGAATTATTTATTAGTAGTGTACCTAAATGACAGACTTCTCACTTCAGTAGTAGTTTTGCTGGTAGAATTCATAATATGTCAAGATTACTAAACTATTAAACTTATTTTGTGCTAAAAAATTAAATAATAAATAACAATCATGTGATTCATTATATTTATTTATTTTACCCACTAAAAAATTCAACTATTTTGCATTTGTGTAATAGTATAGAATAACAATAATATATTCATAGATACTGGGCTTAACAGATCTTTTACATTGTCTACATTAATTATGGAAAATGGCTCATTATAAAGTATAAAATTGCCTTTATACTTTTGGAAATCTGCTCTGAAATTCATCTTTAATAATAAAATGTGTGAAAGATATTTTTTCTCTTCATTATTACCTATTTCTACAAAACTGAATTGAATTGTACATATTTGTGTTAACTTTATTTTTTCTTTGCAAATTAAGAATATTTAAATGTGTAATAATATTAACAAGGAAATTTAAATCATTAACCCAATCAATATCAAACAATTCTGAATCAAATTTGTTTTTAGATTTCATAAAACAATAGATTTATTTTAATAAATTGAAAATCTTTTGAAGAACTACTCCACAATTAAGCCATCTTACCTCGCTACAGTATACCAAACAATCATACTGAGCATACATTTTCTCGAATAGTGCATTAAGTTATCTTAAGTTGCACAATATCTAATCCAAATAATTATTTCAATAACAAACTAAATCCATGACATGTTCCATTTAATTCTTTTTTAAAATAAAGATTCTTGGTGTAGAAAAATAAATACCAATAAAATTTTTTTAATTATACACCATTATTATTATTTTTTGATTTCTTACAAATAATAATAAATCAAAGCTTTTGATTTTAGTCTAGAAACCAATCCTGTTTGAATTTTTTTTTGGTCATCCTATAACAATAAACGAGAAAATAGAAAATAATCAAAATTGTTAACATTTGTGTATGAAATAAATGTTTATTGCGGACCACACAGGGTTTGCTCTGTTTGAGACCACTGCTGTATAGAATACACAAATATTGATGTATACACATTTATGTTGTGTAGGCAATAACAAAGAAGTACTATTACCATTTATTGTATATATATATATACAATATACATATAATAATATAATATATATAATATAATATAATATATATAATAATATACATATATTATTTATCAAAAAATATTATGTAATATTTTAAACACAATAATAATACTCAATAATCATTATTCATTAGGTACATATTATATACATAAAAAAATGGTATCCAATGTCCATGTTAAATAATTTAATCTATAATAAAATACATAAAATATTATTGATGAAAATAATAATAACACATTTAAAAAAACGTAATTTATGAAGATATAATAGGTATAGTTGGTTAGTTAATATATATATATATGAATAAGTAATTTTAACTTAATTATACAATAAGATGTATTTAACAGTTGCAAAGTGGAACAATCTATCTTGCATAATAGTATATAGTAGTCTAATTTATAAAATAGTGTTTGTTTAACATATTATAAGGAAAATAGGATACAATTATACCATGATGACCTAGAAAAGTTCAACATTTACAGCCTGAATATGGTATTCTTATTCAACCACAGATTATGGATTGCAAATTTCATAACAAATAGATAATTATGATTTTATATTTTCAGTGGAATACAATTTATTGGTTTTACAAGCTTTTTTTTATAGAAAATTTGTTCTAAATGGTACTCTCCAGAGGAAATTTTTTGATTTTCCCTGTAGTATTCTTAAACAAGAAAATTCATTATAAAAATATGAAAACATAACAAATATAATTACCATGGTTACTATATTATATTACTAAAATAATATACATGGTGTCATAAAATTGTCAAAATATTTTTTTTTTTTTACAGTAATAGTTATTTATAATACTATACTGAGTTCTACTCAAAATTGTATTATAGATTCTAATCATTTATCATTGTTTTCAAATTTAATATATACACTTCCAGTATCCTACCTGTTGAGTGAAGTGCTTTCACTTCCTACTTGCCCTCTTTTTAAATTGCTTTTTAGCATGTTTTAAAAATGTTATGTTTTGAAATTTTAAATTATATTTAGGTTGTAGATTCTATTTTGTTAACATTCAGTGTAATTAAAATTTAAATATATATATATATATATAATTTCTTTTAAACAACCTTATTTTGTTAATACAAATATGAGTATTTAAATGTTAATATTGTTCTCCAAATATTTCCCTCTAAATTTTTTTTTGTTTTTTTAGTTCAAATAATATACCCACTTATATTATTATATTTATAAATTTAAATAAATTGAAACACCCAAGTAAAAATATATAATTTGGATTTTCAGAAGTGCTAATGCTTTACATTCAAGATACTGTTTATTTTATTGTTTAGTACATATAAGTTTTAAACATAGGTTTGGAAGCACGGGCGGATTTTCCTCCAGGGAAATTTCCTGGTGGGTTGGTGTCATGAATAATATATAAAAATAATATATCTATATTATAGTCCAGGGATCTCCAAACTACGAACCGCAAACACGTTTTAACTGCCCTCCCCCCAATAGATGATAAAAAATCTACAAATATGTGCAATATCTCACTAGGTACAGCATTGTTAGTTTTAAAACATTTTGAAATACCTAAATAGAAATAGATTACCTACCCAAATATACCATATTTTACAGCGATTTGATGGCTTAGCCATGTTTTTTATCAAAATATTTTGAGATAAGAAATTAAATTGAAATTTTTTCAATTGAAAAGAATTGACCATTGTTTTTAATACTTAGCAGATTGTAAAAATAGGTATGAAAATTAGCTTTTTTGTAAGCATAAACTATGTGAAATCATTAATCAAAAATATATATATTTTTAAATTCTTGTATATATTATATTTCTATAAAATTAAAAATAATTTGTGTTTATATACTTTTGGCCAGCTAAGTGCGTTTAATTTTTTATATGGCCCTCAAATAAAAAAACTTTAGAGACTCCTGTTATAGCCTATAGGTAGATAATTGCTTTTCAATGATCTACAATATAAAAACTAAATATTTAATTTTACTGATAAGGAATTCTATATATTAGGATATGGTTCTATGATATTATATATCACAAAATAAGTTAAATAAACGTATTCTGTTTACCTATATATATATTTTAAATATTATTTAATTTATTAGCAAAATCAATTTATCGTTTGTGCATTACATGTTTTCAGATGACATTTTTTTAAACATTCAATATTATAATATACTTAAATGCTATGATTATAATATTTTTATACATGTATATAATTTTTGGATAAAAGAATTGACTCCTTTTACTTGATATAGCATTTTTGGGTAAAAATCTGATAAGACTTGTATTGTAGTTGAAATTTTATAAAGGTAAATTTTTGTTCAATAATTTTCAATTAATAGGTAATAATAAATAATTATAATGAATAATATGTAAATACCTAATTTATATATAATATAAAGGGAAACTACAAAAAATAACGGAGAATTTTCAGAATCAATCAGAAAATAATACTATACTGAGTTTCACTTACAATTGTTAAATGAAATTAAATACATCCATTATCAGTATACTACTTGATGAGCAAAGTGCTTTCATCATTTAATAATTTAATCTATTCTGTGCTTTCATCCTCTACTGACCAGAATCAATAAATCAAAAATAAATCATTGCAATCGATAAATACGATTCTGAGCAGTTATAATTTTTTTTTGGAGAAAATTAAAATATGACCTCTCTATAAAACAAACAACAAAATTAATTTGCTATCAAAATATAATATACTAACCAGTGGCGGATTTGAGTTGGAGGGGAGGCGATAGGGCAATCGCCCTCCCCCCTTTGGCCATGCTTTCTTGTATTACTACATTTACAAAATGTCACCAAAAATTTGGAAAAATACATCAATGCCATTTGTTAGATAAAAACGGTAATATTATTCTTAATCTACAAATATAATAAAACTTTAAGAATTTTTTCCTCCCATGACTGTCCGTATTGCCCATTTATTTTACGACCGTTTTTAAGTCCAGTTTTCCCAGTCCGAACAGACGAAAATACAATATTAAGAGCACTCGAGTTATGCGCAGTCTTCGCTGAGCTGCTGCTACCGTATTTTCTCTTCAAAGTTCTTATCTTTTTTTATCGCCATATACTCGCACTGACCTCGAACTAAAATAATATTCTGTGCTTCCTATCTCCTAGTTCGCTGATTTTAATTGATAGATATTCTGCGCCTCTATGATATTAGCATAGTAAATTTATTTATTTTTTATATTTACTATAATTATCACTCATATTTCGTTTATATTACAAATTTATTATTTTAAAATGAAACATAAAGAAATAACAGGACCTCTAGATTCGTTTTTTAGAAAAATTAAATAAATATAATGTTTATATTTTTTCCATCTTTTAGTATGAAATGTTGAATTTACCAATGATGTATAAATTTAGTATATTATGGTCAACCGACATTTTCTAAACTAAAATGTTCAATTATACATTTAAATAAATATATATAATATAAGAGGTAAATTAAAGTATTAAATTAAACATTTTTTTTTTTTAATTCTTTATTATATTCTGTTAGTTTGGATATGTACATTTTACAAAACGATATGCAGGTACAATCTTGACAGGATATTTATAGTTTATGTATATTATATTTATATAATTTAATTATATCTGTAGAATGCATACTAAACTATAATTAATTATTGGTAGATTAAAAGATAGCCTACATTTAGGTACCTTTGTAGGCAGTGGTACCGAAATAATTTGTCAACCGATTCAACTATCCAAAATAATACACCCACCCACCTCAAAGAAAAATTTTCTAAAACTTTACATTAAAAAAAAAACATCAAATAAGCAAAAGAAAGGGCTTTCGTAAAATTGCAAAAGTATGCGAACCGCCAACCCATTCACCTCTAAATTTCACTATATACATATTTAAATATAGTATTGGTAACTGAAAAAATATAAGTAAAATTAATAATGTTACTCTTTTAAAGTACTTAAATTAAGTTTTAAAAATTTGCACCTCCCTTCCTCAGATGACCTCTAGATCTGCCACTTATACTAGCTGTTATTCTTATCATACTTATCTATAAATCTGATACAATAGAATTTTTATTTTAATTTCCATTTAAATGCATTATGTATTAAATTTATATATTTTATTTTATTGTCAGCCACCCAATTCTTACCTCCTTCATATAACTCGCCATCATATCCTCCACCTATTTTCGGTCTTTCTCTCCACCTTTTTTTTTCAACATACATTTCCTTTACTAATCTTACTGCCTCAGTCTCTTCCCTCATACCCAAGCCATCTTAATCTATTCTTCCTCATTTTGTCAACTATCGAAGCTATTCCTATACTATCTCTTATATACTCATTCCTTATGTTGTTCTAATATGCATTATTTTACCACACAAAACACCTAAGGCTTCTCTCCACATCATCCATTCACACTTAATTTTGGGTTGCATATTTTTCGAGATATTTTTTTTAAAAGTGATATTTTATTGTTTTTTTTTTTTTGGTGTTCAATAAAAATGTATAAATGTATATTATATTATATGATATAGTAAATCATACACAGACCACAGTACATAATGTAATTTTTGTTTAAGCTTATGAAAACTATACCTACAATTTAAAAGTGTCATGTTTGAAGTACCAATTACAGTTTAAATATTAGTCTTTAGAAAAAAAAGGTACAGTTTTGTGCATGTAAACTGAGCAACAAACTACTATCGTCCCTAACGGCTGTCGGCATAGTTACAACTATCTCGAGTATAGAGGGAGTGCTAAATGAGGTGTGGCGTGGGGATGCTCTAAACTGAATGGTTTTCATCAAACACTGTACCGTTCATTAGTGAAATAAACACTCCAAAGCTGAACTTCTTTTGATAGAAAAGTTACTCACAGAGAAAAAAAATAAACATTATTGTAAAATCAAGTTTCCTCACTTCAAATATCTAAAATGTGAAAAAAATGTGGTAAATATTAACTAAAGCAGTACTATATTATTACCTAATTATTAATAATGTAGGTACTTAATCAAAATCATAATTTAGCAAGATGCCAAGATCCATAACTTAATTTGCGGTATTTTAAGACTTGATATATTTTTTAAATATTCACTTTATATTTATCATTATAATCTTATTATTAAAAAATGTTATGTATACCAATTTAATTAAATTTAATGCATTAATTACGCACATATTTTGTGGCCTCTAACCTACAGTTGTACATATTATCAATAAGTTTTTACTACCTATAAAGAAAATGTTTTTATATACCTACCTATATAAGTTTGAATAAAAATATTTTGAAGTTTTTTATATTTTAATGATGCTACCTAAACATAAATTTGCCACAAGCATTGCACATTGAATTATAAATTATTGGTGTATAGCAGGGGTGGTCATACTAAAGCTTATTTACTGTGTAAGAAGCAAAACATTTTTAAATACTAGGTAGTCAATATAAAATTTGATTAATTTATTAAATTATAATTAGTTTTTACAAATACTTGGAATAAAAAAAGTGTTTTTAAATTTATAATATTTAAATGGATAATTTTTTTTAAATTTTAATGTAATTATTGCATGCCTTTTTCCTACTCTTGGCTCTAACATATTTTTCATTATATTTGACAGCTCTCGAGTCTCTTTTCGCTGGCCACCACTGGTGTATAGAATATCAATTAGCCTTTGTGCACAGTCAATGTATCGAACTACCTATATACCTTCATCAAGAAAATATTTTTCACGATTAATTGTAATCAGTGACAAACTTATAAAGGTTAAATGCTCACCATTAAAAATTATATAGACGATCAAATAAATCCACAAAATTTATTTAGAGTAGGTACCTACTTACCTAGGTAAGTAAATATTTATGTTTTAAAATAAATTAAAGATAAAAGTAGGTACTGTGTTTATAATAATATAGTAATAAAGCAATACCTAGGTACAACATATAATGTCCAGTAAGTAATATCAGTAATTACCTATTTACTTGATTTACATACCTAATAACCTGTTTAACTAATAATTAAAACAATAATTATAAACATGTATGTATCGAGTTTGGGAATGTTTATGATAAAATATAAAAGGGTACAATTTTTTTTTTTTTTGTCATAGGTATTTATGAAAACAAAATTTTTATTTACATATTATTATGTATTAAAATATAACTAGGTAGATACTCATTTTACTAACCTCATGTTTTTGAGCACAACCATTTTCTCCGAGTAAAGCAATGTATAGCCAAAATCCGAAAAATATTAATTTCATTTTGAAGGGTTTAATATTTTAGTTTTTACCGATTTAAAAACATCGATGGTACGAAACAATGCAAGCTAAAATAATCAACAACCGTTTACTACGTCTTAATGTTAAAATGTTTGTTTTTAGAATTCCTTTTATACGCTTTCATGTGCGGAGGAGGATGTAAGCAGGACAACAAGTATGAGCATGCACACAAACGGACGTCACTACGACAGACGCATAATATTGTTCTATGATAATACAGATTACAGTTCAATATATAATTCAATATAATAACATTATAGGTCACACTTAAGGCCACAGCATAAAGGTACGCGCACACTGCGGTGTGTGGCAGTGGCGGTGGCGGTATAATTGTTTCCGTGTATTTGAATGGTTGTGCGCACACTCCGCGATATATATCGTCGTCGTAAATATCGCAGTACGCACAATTATTACCGCGCTGCGATATTTAAGGTACACGCCACGAATTAAGATATGTAGGATGCGAAACCACAGATTAAATGAAACATTTTTTAATTTAATCTGTGTTTATCGCTGTGTTAATCTGTGTTTCATTTAATCTGTGGCGAAACGAAGTGTCTTATCACTATTTTTCTTGAGGCTCGAACCTTTTCACCGTGCGGCTAGATACCTAGCGCTTTAGGGGTTAATCGGTATAAAAATTAAGTATTATATCTATTCGGTGTATGAACTATGAAAATAATAATACTTTAAAAATCAGAGTAAATAATAATACGCTATAAATTTAAAAACATAATATTTTGCTGATTTATTTTGTTTCAATTTCAAATAAAATAAATACATATGTGAATAAAATCAATTTGCAGTCAATTTTGATAATTATTTTAAAATTGTATTTGTATTCTTTTGTTTTTTATTGTTAAAGTACGTGTACTGCCTCATCCTCACGTGAAAACGTACTCAACTATCTCACTTTTATGGTCATTACATGGAAATGGTATTATATAGTTGTCGTTGAAAAAATGTTCAACTGCGTCATCAAAAGCATTTGAACTTTTGGCATGAATTTAAAATGATTCCTCAATAAATTTAACTAGAATAAAAAAACTACTAACTGGATGAATTAAAAATCCTTGAGATTTAAGGAGAACTAATTGTACTGCCTTGAAATCACAGGTATTTCCTCGATGTTTCTTATTCCAAACAGACAAATTTCACATTTAGTTTTTTTAATTGATTTTCTTGCCAAATATCTTGAAACAAAAAGAAAAAAAGTATTGCTATGAAGTTTACATTTAAATAATAAATAACCATATAAGTATAATTTACATCTACATAGTAGGTACAAAGGTATATACTGAAATATATATCTTAATTCGTGGTACGTGCACACTACCGCGGTGGCGATAATCGCAATGGTTGTGATAATAATAATAATAGGTATATAGGTATTTTTTATAATAATAATGTATTTATTTAATTTACAGCGTATTGTAGATAATAACATCTAGATTGTACACATTATTATAAATAGGTACCTATCTACTAAATATATAATAAAAAAACAATCATAAATATTATATTTTAAGAGGATGCTATACCCGCATTTTCTGTCTCCGTCCATCTAATTGGCAATATAGCAAAATTGTACAACGCAAAATTGAAATTATGGCATTTTGGTTAGATTTAGAGCTTCAACACCTATTATCAAATTTAACGAGAAGAATAATTTCGAGTGAACCTCATGGGCTTTTTGTAAAATATTGTCAGAAAAAAAAGTTACGGCATTTTTAGTTTTTGATATTTTTAAATAGCTTTAACTT
>JAIPRL010001938.1:0-22074 GCA_025469235.1 Pemphigus obesinymphae
CCACGCCACTAACAATAACTAGTTGTTATCTATCTCAGTGCCCCACGCTATGCCACTATCGACGAATTATGCCACTATCGATTTATTCTGCGATATACATCGGTGCATTGTCATGTCACCGTACTACATGTTATATTGTTAAAACGTGCAATGCGCAAACGACCTATCAATTTTTGACCTGGACGGTTAATGATGCGCAAACGACAAACGCCGCGCGGGATCCGCCAGTCTGGACAAATATACAATAATAACAAAATGCGGGCGACGTTCGACTTGGTTTAAATATGTGCTACGAGCATATTGTCGACATTACTCCTGACATTTTAAAAACGTAACGGTCCAAAATGGTCAAGATGAACCGCGCCGGTTATACCGCTATAGATGTAATTTAGCAAGAATATAATATAGAATGATAAGCGCAGAAAATAATACAATCGCGTGATCGTACATTTACCGCAAAATTTAAACTTTTTTGAATAACCACAACGTGATATGTACGGTATTGTTTGTTTACATATTTTATTACCTACTTATTATTTATTGTGACTTTAATACATTGAGGGGGGGGGGTGCAAGTGAAATCAGTCCCTGTATCTCTAACGGTGGTTATAAAGCATCCCCTTTAACCTCTAACCTCCGTAAGGTAGCTACTCCGGAACGTTCAAATTATAACCAAATTTTTAGTTAGTTTAGTTTTTAGTTGAGATTTCCTTTGTAATTAAATCTTATAGTTTTTACTTTTTTTTTGCTTTTATAAAATATTCAAATATAATATTTTAGTTTTATCAAATGCATTTAATAAAAATCTATGATAGAATATTAAGCCGGTTCCATACTACTGGTGTACCTATTTGACCTGTATGCATAATTTTACTTGATTTACATTAAAATACATATCTGTATACTAAGATAATAATAATATTATACATATGTAACATATGTTTTATGTGTGTTACATTTTTATGGATTTATGTTATTTAATGTAAAAATAAAACATATACTAAAGAAAATGAAATTTTGGTTTCTACTTAAGTACATTATAATTGTTTTCTTTTTAAATACTTCTTTATTAAACAACGAAAAATTGAGCCGAAGAAGGATTTTATTTTATTTTATTTTTTTTGGTGGGGGGGAGGATGAAAATATGAAAAAATAATATAATACTTCTTTTCATAAAACTTAAAATAAGCAAAAAGTAATAAATTTTTTTTCCATTTTGCCAACTTAAAATATTTGTAATAACATAATATATAAAATTTAATTCATATTAATTAATTATTATACAAATATATTATAAATATAATTTATAGTTTGTCAACTTAAAATTTTGAAAAGTACTTTATTACTACATAATTTTCTGACGAAATTCCAAAATACTTCATTCAAAATGTAAATAAAAAAAAAAAAAAACCATAGACTTTTTCTTCATTTTGCCGACTGCTTTTCACAGTACAAGCCCACCCCCAGGACGGCACTGATGATTACCCCTTTTAACCATTTATAATACATAAATTTGATTTGTTTCTTGTTCAATTTAAAGCATTTACATTTTTGTGAAATAATTCATTTTTATACTATTTTTTATCTGTATGATTTCTTTAGATTTTTAGTTTTCTTAAATCGCAACAATTTCTTCCTCAAATAAATTTATTATTCTAAAAAAAAAAATGTTCTCTTTCAAAAAATTAAATGTTTATAAAAATTATTTATTTTATAAAAATACAGTATTATTAGTGCATTAAATGTTGGATGAAATAAATTTCAAATTTATTTATTATCAGTAGTTAAATGTTGACATGCTTAAAATAAATCACTTTGTATATACATATGAAATATACCTACATTATACATATAATGATATTATATGGAACGCGAATAACTATATGGGAACATTAGTCCTCCCCTGTAAATTTTTCCCAGTTTAAGCCCTACATTAATAGCGTGTACTACTTGATATCGTTATGTGTGTTTTTCATAAGTATTTTCATAATTCCTTTATTGTAATATTTCGTGTTAAATAATAATTGTTTTATACGATAAACTATACATTTATACTAAATATGTAATAGACAATGTAATGTGAGGAAAATAAAAAATAATAAATTAAAGTCAATAATAAAGCCAAAAACGAACAATAAAAAGTTTAAAGTGACTGTGACAGTATAGTGATAGTATCGATAATCCTACATCGTATTTGGATGAAGATTGTGAACAAATAAACAACACAATTTTAACAGAAAAAATAAAACTGCAGTCAGAATTATTAAATTTAAAACATGAAAATCATAATCAAGTTCAAAATATTTTTAAACTAGCTTATAGTGATATTATAAATATAGTTAGTGATAAGCCAACACAACCAATGTTAAAATGGAGTTGACTTTTTCCACCTTAAAATAAATTTAAAATTATATGAGGAACAGAATGACAAAAAATAAACACACATATATAGCAGTTCTGAAAATAGAAAAAAAAAACAAAAGGTTTGGATTTTAAAGTAGTTGTGGATCAATTTGCTGATGTTCATAAAAATCGAAAATATTGCAAGTATAAATCGATATAATTTTTGCATCGTTTTACTTATTAAAAATATAATTATGCGTAATTTTAAATAAAATAAAATACAAGTTCTATTCCTAATTCGATCACAAATAATTTATTATTGATTACCTATATATTATCATACAACATTCTCAGTATTTTTATTTGTATATTTCAAATGCCAGTTTAAACTATAAATTAATCTTTATCACTGCAACTTCTATTATAATTTTTAAAATTATGATTGTAATACTATATATACAATAATGTTAATAAGACCATTATTTAATAATATTATTAATTGCTTTATAGTTGAAAAAAAATCTATATAATTATCTGATATATAAAATATATTGTTGATTTACTGTATTCATTAATTAAGATTTATTGATAAAAAAATATGATATGATAACTTATAGCAATTTTTAATACTACTACTCAAAGCCCAGCCCATGTACCAGATATACCTGCCTCTGTTCCGTACCCCTAGAAAAAAAAATTCTAGTGCCATCTCTCGTTATGTAATTTTAAAAAGAGTGCGGTTTCGGAATTGATAGAGAAATAAAATGTCTTTGCTTATAAATTCCTACTCGATTATCTCTAACTGAAAATTTTTATAAAAACACATTATTTTACAAATAATAAGTTCCTTACTATATTTATAATCTAAAATAAGTTAACGCAATTACAAATACGTCTGTTAATATAATACATGGGTGAAAATGATTAAATTTTTTCTAAATACGTATAAATTATGAAATATGTAATATAGAATTGAGTGTCTTAAATGTATGAGATCAAAAATTATAAAATATATATAAAAAAGTGCAGAGTACAAAATAGCTCAAATACAATGCAATTGAATATTTCAATCTACTTTTTAGATTCCACACGATTTTACGAATAAAATGGATGTAAGTAGATATACTTTATATTGTATATTAGATTGTTTTTTGTGTAGAGACAATATTCAAAATGTTCCATGTAGATTCAAAAATAGGAAATTTGAATTTTTACATAAATATACCTGATACTCTATCTAGAACTTTAATAAGTTATTTTTGCAATTTTTTTAGTAGTTTTTGAACGTACTACAAGAAATAATTACATGGAAAATGAAATGGATATAGTTAAATTAATGATAAACAAATTTTTGACAAAAGTTATTTTGTTGTTGCTGAGAAAATAAAAATAACCATATACTTGCTATTTTCAATGATTAATTATTTTAGTACTTCACATAATTATAGTCGCTTTGTTATTATTAAACAACAAATGATATGCCATTTTTGTCTTTAATACAGAAATTTTATAATCTAAAACTCAATACATTTTTCGTGAAATTTATAGAAAATTCGAATTTTCAATATAGAATTTTTTTAAGTAAGAGTCAAATAATATATAGGTACTTATTTATATGTAAGTGTCTTGAGTATATCTACAATAAATGCACAGTAAATTGGGTATAATATTTAGTATTAAAAATAATATTTAACAATTGATAGTACCCACTCATAATAATAATAAATCAAAATAACAATTACATTTTTTTTTTTTCAATAATTTTACTCTTGGTAAAAATCTAGTTTTTGTTTATAACTATTGTTGTAAATTTTTAACCATAAAATACTCTAACGTAAAAAATGTATGAATATATAAATGTTATTTATTTAATGTATTTAAATTTTTAAATGACTATATTATTCACTTCCTACTATAATATAAAAATGTTTGTAACTATAAAATGTTAAACTTACAGTTATTACAACCATCTTATTATTAAAAGTTTATTTAAAGCACTGCTTTTTAAAGTAATTAATATTTAATGGCATTTATTTAGAATTCTAGCATATTATTATGTTTTATGACAAAATGTTTTAACACGCGTTTGGTAAGTCATTACCAACTTTTTTATTAATATAACAGCAGATATACAGCGAATTTCTACGAAATTATACGAATTTATGTAAGTATCGTGTACATTTTAAGAATATATAACAATATTATAGTTTTTGTAAATTTGTAGGTGAATGAGTCGTTTAATGAAAAATGTTCAAGATATAATTATTATAGTAAATTTAATTTAAAAAAATATGCTAGTTTTGAATTTTTTGCCTGTTATAAATATTTTAGACTATAATTTCAAAAAACTAATTTTTTTTTAACTTAAATGCATTAAGACACACAATAGGGTTGACCCACTTTTATAAAACACAACAGCAGTTATTTTTTTATAATTTTGAATCAATTCTGATGGTAGCTCAATCAAGAATTCAAAAAATAATTTAAAAAATAAACTATCATGTGTGTATTAATAATAACGTAAACTATTATAATTTAAAACGTAATCCAAATTTTTTATGGTTACAAAGTTTAAATTGTCATAAAATGTATATTAATTATTAATTATTGTTTACACATATAAGACTTTGGCTTAAATTTAATATCTACATATTAAACATTTTTAATTTGATTTTTATCCAAAAACAATGTAAATCAAATCCATGATTAATTAATTATCATATTCTACTATACTTGAATATCAATATAAATGAATCATTTATTAAACTTGTTATTTGATTTATGAATTCCACGTTTGCTTTAACTTTTTAATAATTGAGACTCTGCAGGGTTTGAATCATTTATGTCTAGTATTGTAGAGTTTCAATTTCCACTTGATATCTCAAATGGAAATTTCAATTAATTTGAGTAATAATAAAAATATTAATGTGATCAATCTATTGAATAAGTTTAACGGGACAATTAAAAAAAAACATTTTCTATATCCGAACGCAGTTCTCACATTATTCTATGGTATATTCAGTATTGACGATTACAATCAAAATATTTTTAGTATATCAAAAAACCTTTTAAATTTGCAATTACAAATGTTTTTAATGTGAGCAATATTTTGACAAGAATGTGTCGAGTAGGATTATAAGAGTTTGTGTTTTAACGATAGAAAGTTGGTTCTAGTGAGTACTTATAAGAGGCCATTTTTGATTTTTCCTATAGTTTGCTTAAACGTAAAGAAAATGTACGTTTGATATGGTATATACTAGTTATGGTAACTGATTTATCGTTTAATTTGATAATAAAAAGTCAAAAGTAATTTATTTTAATTTTAATATTATTAAAAGTTATTATACCTTTCGATCATTTCTCGGAATTATGTTATTGAATGCAATGATATATTATTAATTTCAAATTGAATACATCCACCAAGATGAACTTTTTCGACACACGACTATTGAATTTCTTCCATTCTCTACTGACTGGATTTCTATGTTATCATGATTTTGCAATATTGCTATTTTACAATATTCATGATACTAATGTGTTTAATTCAGTTTATGATGATTTTTTTTTAAACTAACATTTTTAAATTTATAATTTTTATTACCATTCTAGTACGTATCTAACCATTTCTTATTCATTCTTGAACATTACTTGACCAATCCACTGAATTCGTTGACCATTTATAAAAATGCTGACTGGTGGCAACTCTAACTCTTCCTGTAGCTCCCAATTAAACTTTCTTCTAAACGTGCTTATTCTATTATCATAGATAGGACCAAATATTGTTCTCCAAATTTTATTATCGAACATTCATTATCGATAACATCTATAGGTGAGCATGGGTCTTATTATCGCAGTATATAACTTTTTTTTTTTTAATCATTTTGATTTCTTAATTTAACATAGATCGAATAATACACTTTCAGCCTTCGCTATCCTTATTCTTAGCTCTCTAGACCAAATATTCTTGGTACTCAACATAGCTCTATTATACGGAAACTCATTTACTTTATCAAAAACTACATCTTTATCTTCATCCGTACTATCTTTATTCTCTAAAAGTTTCATTATCTTTGTTTTGTCTGTTGATTTTTAGTTCTACTTTATCAGCTGTTTTTTTAAGACTTGCACTGCTCTTTTGGTGTCATTTAATGAACTACTTCAAATGTTTAAATCATCTGCAAACCCAAACACCTAAATTTTCTACTCTCCTATTATTATACCTGCTGGTTTTATTTTGATTTCTCTAATTGTTTTTTTACAATGCTAGATTAAATATCATTTTACAGTGCATCCCTCGGCTTAGGCCTATTTTTACTTCAAATGCTTCAGACATTGGTATTCTCCACTCTTACTTGATGTTGGGTATTTTCCATACACATTTTGGTTAATTTTATAATTCTATCAGCTTTTTTGAGATCCTAAATTCATCCATGATATTATAAAGGCTGTCCCGATAAACACTGTTGTATGCTTTCTTGTAGTCAACAAATAACTATTAAATGTCTTTCCTGTATTTATTATTTAGATTCCTTCCTTCAATCAATATAAGTTAAGAAATAAAAGATTATTTTACTACAAAATGTACACATTTATACATATATAATACATAATATGTTGAATTTAATTAAAATGGCATTATTATTTTTAATTCAGTATATAATACTTTCATTGAATATTGTAATAAAAATGTTTTTTTTTAAATTATTATTTTAGAAAAATGCATACTGTTAGTTACCCAAATATATTACGTAAGACAGATATTATTTATTATAAAATTGTGATATTTATTTTGTAAATTTTAAGTTGGAATTCATTATTTTAAAAACAATAGTATTTATGATGATGCATTGTTAATAACTATCTTTAAATTAAACTGGGGTTGTTATCTTTAGGTATAGATCATAGTACACATATTTGAGGATGTCGTTATTCTAACAGCAAAAAATAAGTAGTTTTCTCCAATTAGAAGAGAATATAATGTTAATAAAAAAAAAAATAAAATAAAAAAATACAAATATGAAAATTCAAAAACAAAATCATTATGGCGTTCATGAATAAAATATTAATTTCAATTCTAAAAAGTCCATTTATTTTTATTTAATTCTTTAAATATGTATTTGATATTGAAATTTTCTTATAGGTATGTATTTCAATTGTTGGTTAGTGCACAAAAATCTAATTAAAAGATTGTTGATAATGATAATTCTGAACTAAGAAAAGTGATTATGGTTCGTATACAAATTATTCATTAAAAGTATAACATAAACGAAAAATGCCAAAAAAAAAATTTGTTAAATTAATATATATTTAAAACTAAAATAAATATTCAAAAATAGAAAAAAAACGTATTTTTATCATAAATTCATTATTAAAATATTTGAATATGTTGATGAAAATTAATATATATGAACACTGCTGATTAAAATTACTTTAATTATACATTATCATATTAAATACCGCGCTGCATGTATTCTTATCTATGTTATCATACGTTCGTATACCTGTGTATATGGAATTTTATCTTTTAGATAAAACAGTCAATGCAATTGATCGGATTATCAATTACTAATATTTATATAAAACTCAAGTAGTATAAAATAAAAGAAATCGTTTCCTAAATCTAAATACATTTTATTCGATTTTTAAATAGATTTTATAGAAAAATAGCATGTTAAAAAATAACATTTCAAACATTATAATTTATTTTTTTAATCTCTATAATATGAAGATAAAAATAATTCTCATTTAAAAATCAAATGTTATTACCTCTATATCGTAAATTAAGGGGAGGAGAGAAATTTGTAGCTTCAATTTTGCGTGTTATAATCTAAATAAATAAATAAAAATCAAAATTAAAAAATGTTAAAAGAAAGGGAGAAAACTGCAATATTCTATTCTTTTTGAAGACGTATATTTTTTCCGTATATTCTAAACGTATTGAAAAATGTATTTGTGTTACAATTTTTTTTTTTAATATACCTATGTATACACTTTAATGAATGGAAGGAGTACAGTTGAACTTCTCGCGTAAATATCGTTCTTATAGAAAATACATACTATTATTTATATTTAATTTTAAATTGCACTTCATTTTCTAAGGACCAAAATAACAATAGACCAATTTCTTAACAGCTGTATCGAAATGTACTGTTTTATATTTTATAATTTTATATACAAAATACGTTTTTTATTAAACGAGATAAACTATATTTCATAATGAAAACTATCCTTATAGTAGAGGATAATTGAATTAAAAAACTACTCATTAAATAAAGACAATTTATATTAAATAATGTCAAAATATGTCGATAATCTGAAAATTAAAAAGCATTCCAGGGTACAGATAACGGAAGTTTGTCCAACATCTTCTTGGTCCTTATACAAGATGGTTTATTATTATTACTTTAAATTTGAAAACAAAGATAAATAATTTTAATCAAAAAACTATTCTGAACAAAGTTCGATATAATATAATTTACTCTGTAGAAAACTTATACACGGTTAGTTCTACCTAATGAAAAATTATACGTAAACTATATACAAATGAACAATTTACGTACATTTCCGTAGGCCCTACCCCTAATTAGGTTTTGAAATTCCCCCCCCCCCATTTTTTAGTACGTAATTTGTATACATTTTTATGACCAATCCTGGAATCCGTACGACATTCAAAATATGAGAGACGTTCATTTTAGTACCTATTGGAAGAGTTATCCAATATTGTCGTATTTAAATTATCGTTTCCTTCCAAGGACATCTAACTAAATGGATTTTCAAAAACTCAGATAGGGAGGGGGTGTGGAATGAAAGAAAAAGTTCATAATCTAGAGAAATTCACTTTAAAAACAGCAAAAATACAAAAAACCAGGTCTTTTGACAGAAAAAATAGGTGGGAGGACATGTCTTCCTTTTGCTCCCCCCCAATGGACGCTCGTGTTTCCTACCCACCATAAACAAACATCATAATTTTTTAATTTTTTTAGAGCAATTATGTAAGTATGTAATTTATACGAGTTTGAGGATATTATTAATCCCAGAATTCGTACATCAAAATACAGGAAAAGTTAATTTTAGTATTATAAATTAAATTAATAATAATATTAATTAAAAAATAATAATTTTTGAATAGTGACTATATATATATATATATATACAGATAATTTACCAAAAAAGGTTACGACACACCTGAGAAACCTACCATTATTTGTAGTTTTGTATTTTATTCTTTTCTAAATGAATACATAGAATGTAGAGGTTAGTTGGATGTAGTTTTTACTGACTTCAGAAAGGCATTTTATACAGTTAATCATAGTCTCCTACTCAGAGTACTTGAACCACTTGGTTTAGGCAATCCTTTTCTTTCATAAATTAAATCTTATGTCTCAGATAGAAAGCAATTTGTAAAGGTCCTTTGGAGACTTTTTGAGAAAAATTTTACATTATTTATTAACTCTATAAACAAATATTTTACAAAAGTAAAACTCCTTGTATTTGCTGACAACATAAGATTATTTTTGAAAATTGACCCTCTCGATAGCTGTCTGAGTTGGACATCTGATTTTCGTGGGTTAATCATCTTGGCCTGACACTTAATTTCGATAAATATAATGTCATGACCTTTTCCAGAAGCCGTATTCCCATCCATCATCCATAATATTTAAATAAGCGTGTAGTTCTTAGATCTAGGGATTTTTATTCACTGTCTTTGAGCTTTGAGCACCACATTAATGCTACTACTTGTAAAACACTTAAGATCTTAAGCTTTATCAAACGTAACACTAAAATGTTTTCTTTAGCTTCGTCTCTTCGCTCTTTTTATTTCGTCTTATTCACATCTCTTTCTTCTCGGCGTATTGAAGTAGATCGCTGTTTTATTACGTCACTTCTAAATAGCGCTTTTGATGTGTCTGATTTTTTCTTTGAAATTTCTTTCCATGTTCCTACTCATCATACTAGAAACCATTCTTTTTTCATATTCCGTCTCACTTCACACCGTATAGTAATAACCATTCATATCATAGAATTGTTAAACTTGCTAACAGTTATTTTTTTTGAAATTATTGTTTAATCTTTTGTCATTCTAATTACTGTTATCTTTGTTTTTGTATAAAATATTTTTATTATGTTGTATTATACTGCCTAGTTCGATATTAATTAATAATAAATAAATTAAAAAATAAAATACAAAAATACAAATCTGTTCCATATAAAGTATTCTTTATAATACAAAATATCTTTTTAATTTTGGAAATGTTTGACGATCTTAAAGAATAATGATTTAAAGAATAATCGATTAATGTAATTAATTAAGAATATAATTGATACATCTCAAACACAAAAGTCAAATACAAAATAAGTATTATAAAAATAAAATGATACATAAATACTATATGGTCGGAAATATCATACATCCATTGTTGATTCGATCATATTATCACAAATATATTTATAATGAAGTAAGGGAAGTATTATGAATTCAATGGAATTTCATGAAGAACTCTGTTATCTTACGTAAACTGTAGTAAATATTAAATTCTCGTCGGATATTGAACTTCTTTTTCGAACCACAAAACTACATAAAATATACTCAAAAGTCAAGAAACTTTGAGCTATAATATTAGATCAAGTTTTCCTCAATAAATCAAAAATATTATTTAGGCATATTATTTAGACAAACGATATTCATATTATTGCAACTATGTATCAAGACTGAGTACCTACCTAGTCAAATTAAAATTTATGTTCTAAATTTTGTAAAACAATTTTAAGTGGCTTATTGTTTTTTTTTGTTAAGAAGTAAACATCTCATTTTAAATTATTATTTATATGTTAATAGTTATTATTGTGATTTCACTACATATTTAACAGAAAAATTATTTATTACATTTTAACAAATACATTTTTTCGAAATTTATGTATATAAATACAAGTTATAACATAATAGAAAATCAATTTATACGGTCATCAAGTAAAATATAAATTTAAAAAAAACTAGCAATAAGAAAAAGAATACAACATTTAAAAAATGATGAATATATCAAAAAATAATTATTAAATATTAATTTTCTAAGTAACTTGATTAAAAAAATAGTAACTGTTTAGGTTGTTAAAAGTATACACCTAATAGATTATTGTAACTCATTAAGTGGAAAGATTTCTTAAATATAACTTGACTTTAAGTTATAAACTCATTACTGTTCAACCTTATATAATATGGTTTTCTTCTATTCGTTAAGTTGGCTCTCTTCAGGTGAGCATGTTATAATTAAAATTATATGGTGGGTGCGGTAGATGAAGTGTAAAAAGATATACTAATAAATACATCAATATACTAAGTATGTCATAGAAATAAGGTGAAATAACGAATTTAATTTGAATGAAAATATGTTATTTTATTTCACTATATCACGATATACAGTATTTCAATTCACAAGTGCAATACTATTAACGCATAATATAAAATGAAACGTTTCTAATGTATTGAATCTATAATATTATAATAATATAGTTATTATACAACAAACTGATATATTTTGTAAAACAATTAAAACACTTACCTTTTCGTTGCCTATCCGAATTAGATTTGTGTTAAGGATAAGTGTGTATTAATATGAGTTCGATGCTTGTTATTAACTAATACCATATAATATTAATAATTATTTGTATCCTTTGTCGTGGATACCAATTCGTTTTATATAAGACAGAGTAATTCAATTATAACGAATGCTCAAGATAAATTAAATTCAGTGCAATCATAACCAAAATAAAATAGGGTTTAATATAAATGTATATATGTGCAGTGTGCTATGTTTCACAGATATTGCAGAGATGTTTCATGGAAATATGTAAAATTACTTTTTTGGTTTCGTTTTCTACGTTAAAAAAACATCTCTAGCACTGCAATAGTGTCCAGCGATTCTGATTTTCATGCGATGAATATGTGATGTTACTAATTCAGTTAATACGATATGAATACAACTGTTAATGCAATTGCCAAGCAATTGTTATACAGCAGAGCGATGTTGCTTATGTATGTTGCTGATACATTAGTTCATTGTGATATTCATGAAATATTTTCAGTCGACGTTTTAGTATTATTGCAGATATAATGGTAAAATAATAATAATAAAAAAAAAAATTTCTTCGGCTGGATGGGACCCGAAGGTCCGGGAATAAGACGTAGGTCGCCCCCCCCCTCCCTTATGACGGGCGACGGTTGAAAATGTAACACAATTTTCTATTCCGGGACCTATCGAACTGCAAACTTCTTGACTGAACACGTATGCTTGATCCACTGCGACATCTCGTATTGATACACTAATCGAAAGTTATACTTGTATATAAGGTACATCAATGTTTCAAATGTACAACTTACCTATATACATAATATTTGTACTCGCGCAGTGGTAAATCGATACTACAGTGGTAATTAAAATCATTTTATTATTACCTATTGAACAAAAATTTAGTTACTTTTTACTTTTTAATTATTAATTTATTCTTTTTTTTTTGTGTTGTTGGGGAGGGGGGGTTATTTCTTTATTTTTCCTTTTGTTATTTATAGATACTTTGATCGGTACAAATGATCAAATATGTGTACAATTTATATTAGAACTACCCCTTTATCAAAAAATTCCGAGGTGAAATAAAATAAATACATTGATGGATACATACAACCGCTCTAAATTTCTTCAGACCCTCTCCTATCTACCAATTTATTTTGCATAATCATATAATTAATATACACATTATACATTTTTTTATATGAATAATTAAAAATATTTCATGACATAACCTGGCCATGGGTTAGGTAAAATTTATTTGTTTCGATTTCTAACCAAGATTTAAAAGACAACGATTATTTGACATGTATTAACAAAAATAATGTGGGTACCTACAAAGTTTTCGAGATCATTAAAGTTTTTTTGGTACGTATCGGGATATAGACACATTCTGAGTACGAATATTTCCGAAACTTGTTTATTTGCAATACGTATGTGGATATTGTCCTTTGTAGAAGTCAATGATTATATTTAGTTTGAGATTATCGTAGATAACTTATTCTTAGGTACCTTCTATCTTCTTCCCAAATTTTACGTTTTTATAAAATAATTATATAATTGCAAATTATTATTGTACTATACCCTGTGTTTGAATTGGAAAAGAAAATAAGACGGACTCTGAGCTCAGTTAAAAAATCAGCGTTCCAGGACATATTAGAGAAAAAGTAAAACGTGGAGTACTTCGTCACCCACACCCCCTATCCAACATTTCTCAACTAGGAGACATTTTTAAAAAAATTTTAAATTATTAAATAATATGAATAGAATAGAAAAATATAACATATTTTTTTATATCATCGTTGGATTACATTTTTTCAAGATAGCATAATTTAAGCATTCCTCTTTTAAAATAATTGAAAACACTTTTTCTTTTAAATGAATAATCAAGTTTATCAAGTTCATCAAGTTGTAGAAGTTGACCGAAATTAAGTTTTTATATCATTTTTCAGCAAATGTTTTTATAAAGTGGTCAAAGTTTTTAAAAATTCTATCCTGTAAATTACACGTAAATTTATTAATGCTACTGTAAATAATGTGTACATTTCAAGTCTCTGATATTATTGATTTCTAATTTATAAACTTGATCATTTTTAATATACATTTCTTGTTCACTTAAGAAAACTACTTATAGATAATGGTATACTAGGGAAATTGAAAATTTACTTCTTTTAGGTATCATGTACAATAAATATTCTACCAGAAAGATATTTACCTGAACTAAAATGCAAATAAAAACGGCTATACGATAGTGGACAATCCAAAACATAGTTATCAATGACATAGAAGTAGAAGTAACAGTAAACAAATAAAACGGTTCTAAAATAACATCAAAATATCGCAGTGTGATATTAAAATATAACACATACATTACTGCGATATTATGTAACTTCCGATGCACAACAGTGGGAAAGAAAAAATTAACAGATAACGGTTATTGTTATGTACGAGTCTGGCAAGTCTTGCGTCAAGAGATATCGCCGACGATCTATTTCATATCATATAAACTGACGTGAGACCAATTGATGTAAGAAAATACTTCCTTGTAGTATAATCAGGATTTAATGAAACTTAAAAAAATTTCAAAACAACTTATGTTTTCATGGTGGTAGGTCTAACGATACCTTCGATGATTAATGCTAACATTATCGATATTAATTATTTATATTTATGGAGGAGTTTGATACGTGCAATAAAAGTTTAATTATGTAAAGTTCATTTATTTTATGTTAAAATTATATTGGTTCATCACGCTGCGTTTCAGTGCCTGAAATCTGTTTGTTTTTACGGAAATATAGATATTATATCTCATATTACACGAGTTTTAATAGTATAGGAAATGTTCGTATAATATGAAAATTGTGTGTTTGTATGTGTCAATAAATGTAAGGGTGTGTATGTCTTATTAAACGTATATCGTCTGTCAATTTAGTGTCGACTCCAACGGCTATTGTTTAAAAATAAAATGTATCTACTCCGCAATTATCTACTGTTCATAAAAACTACACATAGATTCTTACCGTCTATATATTTTATAGTCCGCCAACGGAAAAATTTAGCACACCATTAGAATGAATTCGCACGATCGTCGCCGAAATTTCGCATTTACTTTCCAAATTAAATGACTTCTTATTTAATAACTTATTTATACTGTAAAAATATTTTATAGTAAATAATTCACATTCTTAATAGATAAATCAGCACAGATATATACATTATTTTTCAGATATATTTTATTAAATTAGTTAACAACACTATTAACTAGATATGAAGTATCTACACGAATACCGTAGTATAAAATGCAACTTTTTCGATCATTTTTCCGTTCTCTCGAAATTAGATACAGTAAAATTCATTATAACACTTTACACTTTAGACACGCGATACTGACATGCACGACACCGATACTGACACTGAGCTTGCCACATATTATGATCACATTGTACATAAAATAATACATAGTAATATAAAATTGTTGGGAATATTTAGAAAATAGTAATTTTGTAGCCACTTATAGATTTTTATAACAGATTCAAATTTATCAAAAAATAACCTTTTATTAGATATTTTTACTTTTTTAATTTTTATATTCAATATTGTAATAATACAAAAGTTTGAGGATATAAATAATGAAAAAAAATTTAAAAAATAAATAAATAGATTCAAAAGTCATATAAAAGTAAAGTTGTTGTAGCATATTAAAATCAATTTTTAAAATATTTATCCGATAAATAATTTAATTGCTACCATGGACTACATGTAGAATAAAAAAAAATACTTATTAATAAATATCTATCTACAATTAAATATATTACATACAAACACATAATTTCAATGTAGTTTAATAGTATATAATTCAATGTAATAGGAGTTTTGCTAAACTTGTATTTGTAAACATCCTTTGAATTATTATTTAAGTAAAAGCTTTATTCAACTATTTAATTAAATTAATTTATTATTTAGTAGTATTTTAAGATAATAAACAGTTGTAAGAAGATGAGAAATTATTTTTTTAGTACCCCACACTATTTTGTTCTTCCGTATTATAAATGTGAACTAATAATTCAGTGTTCGCTTAGTATTCAATATTAATACATTAACATTTTGAGAAAAGGTAGTTTCTATCAGAATATCAAGTTAAATGTAGATCGGTGTTTAAAAAAAATAATACTTAAAATATAAAAAGGATAAGAAATATTGAAATGTTTTAATTTTATAAACATGTTAGTACCTACATAATATGTATATAATACAATAACCCAATAGTTTTAAATATTAGTATTGTTTTATTTTGCTTAAATTTGGTAGAACACACTTAAATACTGTATATTATATTTAACCGAGTCAAAACTTAAAATTATTGGAATATATATTTTTATTACATATATGTCTACACGGTGTATACTTAAATAAAATTATATCTATACTTAATGTTAAATTAATTTGATTTAATTTATTTCGAGATTGAAAACATCCATTTTTTTTTTAATAGTATAATAATATATATAATAATAATAATTTATAGTAAGTAATCAACCATGATATTTGGTATGTTTATCAAAAGGTGTCCGAATGTTGGATGGGGTTGTTAACGATGCAGTGGAAGCAAAAGCATTAAGCCTAAATACGAACTATATAGATATATATAGCGCTTCCTGGGGACCAGAGGATGATGGAGAAACAGTTGATGGACCTGGACCATTGGCCAAAAGAGCATTCGTTAATGGTGTAACATCGGTAAGTGTCATCGTTATTTTCAATAACTATAATGAAATAAATGTAGTTGTAATTAGGTAGAAATATAATATATAATTCTAATAAATGTTGACTAGCTAAATCAAATAATTAAATAAAGAAGTATAGATTATTTTAATATAAATAATTTGTATTGATTTAATAATAAATATTTAGGTACAACTTATTCAAAAAGGATTTATATTTAAGACTCATTATAATATTTGTTATGAGGATGTCAGCGTGATATTTCGAAGAGACTCTATATAGACAATGTTTAGAAAAATGAAAATCTAACAATTTAAAAATATTTATCTGCATATTATTATAAATAATAATTGTTACCATTTGAGTATATTACATTAGACCGTATTGGAATATAAATGCAAATAAATAAAAAATAATATATTTTCATTTAAAATCATTCAGGCATATTACTTTATTGCTAATATAAATTAATTTATAATAGTCTTATTTATCTAAATATATGTATTTTTAATACATTATAAAAGTACAATTCAACATTTTCATTATTTTCTATTAAGCGATTCTCGATTGTGTTGAATCAGTAAGTTTAGAATTTTAACGACTGATCGAATAACAAAAACCTTTTTGATAGATTTCATAAAAGTAAATACAATGGCATTAGTTAGGGTTTTTGTGAATAATCATTTTTCAAAATATTCATGTCTAAATTTCATTGGTTTCCAATCGATATATTATATAGGTATATTGATTTTCATTAACATTATTTCAAATTCCTTTACTATAGAAAGAAAAAAAATACTAAAAATGCATATAAACATTTTTTAATAAAGTACATAATTATATTATTTATATATTTATATATGTGTGAGTGTGTTTATATTATAATACTACAGTTATTACTAAGAATTTTTTTCAATTTAAATTTTGTAAATTAAATTTGATTTTTTCTACAATAAAAAAAAATGTATATATTTAAATAAATTTAGAAGGATTCCAGGGTTTTGATAGCATGTGATTAATGAAAATCACAAATAATTAAGGAGATAAGAATAATTCCTGAGGAAATCCTGTAAATATTTTTCTTAGTGAGAAGATTTGGTCCTCTTCTCAAAAACTAAAAAGAATCTGTTATCTAAAAATAATTGGGTAATTTCTACTAGTTACAGTGAATTGTTTCGTTTCAACATCTTGTATAGTAGGTTATTGTGTCAAAGTTTCTGAAAGTCCAAGAGTATGGCAGACGTTTTCCCTCCCCGGTTTGTGGAGTTTGTCAAATAGTCCACTAATTTTGTCAGTTAATTTGATGTGGAGTGCTCTTTTCTAAGTGCAAACTATTCGAAATGCATCTTACAAATATGCATTTTTTGAGTCTAGTAGCCAGTGTTATCTCTAGAACTATTGCAAAGGTGTTTTTCGATGATATTGGATGATGGCTAATAGGATTTTTGTGGTCTTTATCGGATTCAGGGATCATCACTGTTGTATTTTTCAAGCTTTGAGGGAACTATTTGAATCAGAGACAAGAGTTGTAAATTTTTATAATATGGAGAAAATGTTTTCAGAGCAATGTGTTAATGCTTTGATCAAAATACTTATCTAGTCTTAAAGCTTTCCTACGAGATAAGTGTTTAAAAATATTTAAAATTTCTCCTTAAGTGATTAGTTGTATTGCCTGCATTAGTAATTGTTTGGAAGTTTGTTTTTTGACCAGAGTAATTAACTCTAATATAGCTAACATAATTGTTTGTATAAAGTCTATCCCAAGGGAGATTTGGGTGATGGCGTAATTCATTTATTACTTGATCTTCAATAAAGAAAGTAGGTATCCCACGTAGGAGTACCTTGAGGATACGATCTTATCTGAGTCTTGAGGTATAAAAGGAGATTTTTTTAGGTTCAAGTAGGTTTTGGATTTTTTTAAAAAATCACAGGTTGCTGGAAATAATTTAATAGAATTGTTGGAGTATTTTGTAATAGTTGGCTGTCATTAAAGATCGGTATAATTGCAGTATACAAGAGCCACATAAGAGCAGTATTAGAGCCAGCATAATAGTAACTTTAACATTGTCGGAATTTAAAATGTTTGCGATTGTTTCAGTGAGGATATTTATTAGTGTACCTTTTGGAGTTTTGAAGAACGTTTCTTTGTTGTTTCTGCATACGTGAGCTTTGATGGTTGATATTGGTTTTTATATATAGGAGTTGTTGGTATTAAAGCGGGCTTATTTGATAAAACAGTTAATCGACATGCATTTTGAATTATATTCAATTGTTAGGAGTGAGATGGATATTTATTGTAACCGTATGTTCTTCTCCACAGGTGCAACATTTTGGAAACTGATCAGCAGTTTTAGAACAGTTTTTCATCCTGTGGTTTTCTCCACATAAATGGCCACACTAAGCCAAAGAGTGACCAAATCCTTGACATAAGTAGCATTGAGCTAGGCCAGATGTTTTGTAGGCATTCAATTTATGGACATAAAAAAACCATCTTTTATTATGATGGATGTTAAAGATCTCTTTATTTGCGGGGTTCATTGGTAAATGAATCATATACATAGGAAGTTAGTATCCTTCTTTAATGAATTGCCTAATAAACTTATATTCAATACCAAGGGAAACTACCTCTTAATTGACCACTTTCTCTGAAAACGAGCTAGGGATGCCTCAAGAGGACCATTAGAGTTCTTTCCTCAGCGACCGAGAAGAAGATAAAGGTGGTTTTCAGTTCTGAAAGTTTTGTTTAGATAGTACGAAATGTGTTTACTGTATTATCCAGTATGGATTTTGCTGTATGGGATCCATTTGTGGTCATTTTCATGATTGTTATTTCACTTTTTTGCCAGTATTATATTATAATGATCATTCGTGGAATGTACTTTATTTTGGCTATTTGAGGTGAATGGATGATTTAGCGTATATGTGATTAAGTTAGTGGTTGCGGGAAAAAAGATTGATAACCATTAAAGGCCAAGGTTTTGTTTTGGCACTTTTTGCGGAGTGCCGCTAAAGATTGATGTTGAACATTCGGTGTTAGATTTGTTGTGAAAGGTGGTGCTGCTTGAAGAATTAGAGTCAAGTAACATCCACTCTTTCCTATTCCGAAATTTTTTTTTTTTGGGGGGGAGGAGGGGGCGTTATGATTGTGAAGAGGTTTATTTGTTCTGAATGAACGTTGGTAAGGTTTGTTTTATTAGCAGATAATTGAGGGCCTAGCGTGTGTCTTTTAAACGGCATTTTCAGGTATTGTAAGGGGTAGAGTACATGTGAGAAATGTACCTTGCAAGTCTGCTTATGGTGGGTCCCTCTACGAAGTTGGGCGTTACTGACTTGAAGGCCATGGGCCTGCTGTGTAAACGGTGGATTATCATCGTCTTCATTTTAACCGTCTTACTGACGGTACGGATCACGATAGCGTGGAGGTTCTCTCGCCTTAGCATTATGTTCATGCATAGTCATTTGTTTGTATTATCCGCAGGATGCCAGCCATGCCATTGTCGTTGTCGTCTGGTATCTTGCGCTCGTCCAATGTATTATTTTATCAAAAAAATATGTTCCGTGATGAAAAAAACTCTTAGGAAACAGGTACCACATCTGATTGCTTTTAGCATATGAATAGTCTCGGGTGATGAAAGATTTTTATAAAAATTTTTGGAAAATACGGTATAGCAATAATTTCATATTTTAAAGATTACATAAAAAAAAGAATTAAAAATTGAGTTAGGCCCACTATAATTTAAAACTAAATAAGTTGGTTAACTAATTAAAAAATTTTGCAACAAAACTAGATATAATAATGTAAATCAAAATTTAAAAAACATATGTTGTCAAAATCTGTTGATAACTAACAGGCTTTAATAAATTTAAAACCAAATAGTTATTAACAGTTTTTAATATGTTATTCTTAAATAATGCCATTTGACTTGTATTACATTCGGTGTACGATTAACGACTGAAAAAAGTAATAATAAAAATAATAAATTTAATAGTGATATATGCAATGCTTATTTCACATGCCCTCCAAAAAAAATTATTAATACAAAATAATTTTTCATTTTTAAATTAAAATAGGTGACATAAGTTTATCATGACTGATTAAAAGATACATTTAAATAAATAACATAAATAAACAATAATTATTGCAATAAATATGTATAGATTATAAAATGAAAATATTTTGTAGTTGATTTAAACAAGTGCCCAACTCATCATATGAAGCGTCTGTTTCATCTTATGTAGAAGCATCTGGTTAAAAATGTGATAAAATTGGAGCAGTAATTAAAACTATCTTCAATTTTATAAAACATTGAAGTTCTTCTTCATCTAAGGAAATTCCAACATTTTTCATTTTATACTCAGATTTAAAATTTTTCTTCTTAACTTGTCTGTCAAAATATTTCTGTTTGGCAATATGTGCACATTTCCTGATATATCATCTTAAGGCGTTTAAAAATTCTAAAAACTGCGTAATTCGTGAATAGTTTTTAATGTCTGATATCGACTTAAAGCTTGAATGTGATCTGGATCTGGCATATCCCCCTTTTTATCTAAGATTCTGCAAGCATATTCAATTCTGTAATAGCAAATTTAATTTTTTTTTATGTAAACTTGAGATTATGTAAACGCGTTGTTTCAAAAATTGAATGAATAAATTGTGTATGTCCCTCAAATGTATAGTATACTGCTGCTCAGTCATCGTAATATTTTGCTAATTCATTCGTAATATAAATTGCTATATTCGATTGATATTGCAATTGTCAAACCAATTATAACATGACAGAATTCTATGTGATCGTCTGGTATAATGGTTTTGAAGATATCATTTTTTCTTACTTTAAAACTAATAAAGGCATGTTTAACATCAACAAGAGATTTATAATGTTTTCTTGCTATTTTGTGAATCATATAGTCCATTTTATCCATTAATCCATTAGAAAAGGATCTTTGATAGTAAACGTGTTGATTGTGCGAGAATAAATAAATAAAATATAACAATCGTTTAGGAGCATGATGAATGTCTGCATACACCACATTTTGAGAAAATATCATTGTATTCTAACAAAACATTTTCTAATATTTGTTCTTCTCTGTTAGACAGAAAAGGTTCTGGAACGACATCAGGTTCCTTTTCAGTTTTATTTCGAGTTGATATTTTATAAATGAAATATTTGTTTTCATATTTGGTAAAAATTACATAACCAATAAAGGACTTGCTAGATTTTAAACAACCAAATTCTTGAGATGTAGATGGTACAAATTGCACCATTAGGTTCAATTAGGACCTGAACCAATAAAAAAAAAAATGAATAAACCGTATACACCGTGACTAGTATAATATACTATAAATGTTGACGAAGAAAAAAATTTTTTTTCTTAAACTCAACAAGAGTTATTAAGTACCACATAAGTAGGCGTGGTCTAGATTTTCAAATGTTTATAATTTCCCGCG
>JAIPRL010001938.1:22174-69726 GCA_025469235.1 Pemphigus obesinymphae
TCTGTATGTACTATGTCGGCACTTAATGCTTTACCAAATTATTTTTTATCGTAGGCACACATATATGACATTTGCAAAAGTCTTTACTTTCTGATGAAAATGTCGGTAGAATTGTTTTCCAACAACGTCGAATTATATTGAGACATTCATAATAATATAAATAAATAAACGTGCAATGTCATACTATAGAACTGGACGCACGGACGTACGGCATCGTGATGTCACGCGCTAGCCGCAAAGACCACGCCTCCTCAAACTGAGAAATTTATGTTTGACGGGCTGTAAATCGTACAAATCGAAATAAATTGAAAAATGTACAAATATATTTTGGTTTTTAATTGATACGTAGAATACGATTAACTAAGAAAAAAATTTTGGTTCAGGTCCTAATTATGATTGTAGCATTCACAGCAGTTTTCCAATCTCGTCCTAATATTATTGCAATAGGAAGTGATACACATAAGCCTACTTTCTACATGGTGTTATCAATTTTTCCAAACTATATTCACAATAAGATCCAACCAGATGGGGTGCAGTCTCCTTTAGATGTAGCATATGGATCATCCTTCCATTTATGAATTACAGCATCTGTTGGTGTAAAATATTGTCTTAATAAAATAACACATGATTCATTATATGGTAAGGGGTGAATTGTAACTGATCCATTTATGAATACAGGTATATGAGAAATTTCCTCCGAATCTGTGACATCCTTAGCAGAAATACAATTTATACTTTTGTTGTTAGTCTTGTTTGCTCTTACCAGTTTATCAACTGTTTTTCTGTTTTTTTTTTTTTTCATTAAAACTAAAATTATTTTTATTACTGGTTTTATCAAAATTATCAGATGAAAAACAATCATAACTCACATATTTCACATTTACATATACACATTTTACCGCAGCGCCATGTAAATAACTAACAGGCATCAATAAATTAAAACACAATTAATAGTTATTAACGTTTTTTAATATAATATTATTTAAGTGTGATCCAACTTGTATTAAAAAGTGAAAAATGAAGAAAATTAACTTAATAGTGAAAAACGCATTGCTTATCATACACTGTATAATTCTTGAAATAATTTTTTATAAAATTTATCATGAATCATGATTATGATTATCCGAAGCTTTGATTTCATACCATAAAGTCAAATCTTAACTTTATTTTCGTTTTTTTTTCTTTGTGAAAAATATTATAAATATCTTATGGCTAATTTTGATTTTAGAAACCTCAATTAACAAAATTGTATTATTTATGAGCTATTGCGTAAACTATAAATCACTTTTTTCAAATTTAAAACGCATCTACAAAATTTTAATATTTAACGAAAAAAAAACTATATATATATATATATATACATATATATATTTAAATAAATATGTAAACAATAAGTATTATAACGCATTTATTTATATGAAATATATTGATCATTTAATTTAACATTTATTTTTTATCTAGATTTAAATCTACAAAGGTAGGCGTAATTAAATTATTAAAATAAATCAATATGCATGCATAGGTACTATAACAAAAAACAAAGTATGATAATATTATAATAATACTATATATCGATTATATATATTATATAGATACCTACATCTATATAAATAAATTGTAAGAATAATATGTTCTTACCAATTTTTTCCATTCGAATAATTACAATAAAAATGTCCACCTTAATTTTTTTTTTCAGTATAACAACTGAAGTAGATGTATTTCATTTTAAATACAATAAACGTTAAGTTAAAAAACAATATTGCTAATTGCATTAAGTTACCATTTTATTTAATATTAGGTCACTTTTGAGTTGTTTGTTTATTTTAATTAATTAAACGAATGTGTAGAAGTTATAAAGCATAATGATATAAATAGTTTTGTAAAATTTAAATTATACAAATTAATATTTTAAATATTTACACACAAGTTTTTTTTGTGTTCGATGATCTCGTTTTTCTAAATTCAAGGTTATTTGAAATATTATAGACCGTACGTGTGAGCCATTTAAAAGAAGATATACGCGGATAGTTTGTATATTACCAGAGGGAATATGGCGAGTGAGTCGAAGAAATCTTGGATAGAGAGAACGATGCTGATAAATAAGAGGGACAGAGAAAGAAAATATGATGTGGAATGCGAAAAAACACCTTAGGTGGAACCGTTGCGAAAGTTGCCATTAAAGGTTTTTAAATAGCCGGCAACAAACATTTATTTGTACTGTTTATATGAGCTTTTATTGGCCGTTTCGTCTGTCAGGTAAAAATGTGTGCACTCGTCGAAAATTTATATACGCATCCGTTCGCTTTATAACCATTCAAATGCCGAATAACAGCATTTGTATAAACACGAATGAATGTTAAGTCTGTGTCCCGATTATTTAATATTGTCTATTTAATATTTTTCCTTCTCTTTTATTCCTTTATCCTTGCGTGATACGAGCTCTGTTTTTCCTGTACATAAAATGTTAATGGATAAAATCCATTAGACCATACATGCTGCATACGAATTTCACGTTTGTGAATAGCAGTCATCATCACGTTGGTTTTTTTCAATGCCCTATCACAATAATAGGTACGAAGCACTGTCACAGAGTTAGTTTCTGCAGGGATGCTTTTACATATGTATATGTAAATTTTTTTTTTTTTGCAATCCATTTTTCAAATTTACCATTCAATTACATATATATATATATATTTGCTTTAAAATGTACATTATGTTGCTCTCGAATAACTTCTTATATATTATATACCTACACATTATTTATTAGGTATATTATTTATTTTTCTCGGGCAGATTATTTTTGGTTATTTTCATGAAAATGGACCAAAATTAACATAATTTAATGTTAATTAATAAACTAATTAACATTAGTTAATTAGATAATTACAACCATTACATAATATACATTATTTCCATTTGTACAATACAGCCATTTAGGTTTTGACATAAGTACATGTTACAAGATTTTCATCCTCAAAAAAAATATCCTAGTTTTTTATATGAACATATGTATGCTAATATTATTAACAATAAATAAATGTATTTTTAGAATTCACAAGATTTCAGTAACATGAAATCATAGTAATTTAATACCAATTAATATACTTGTACTAAACATAAATAATCTTATAACTATAATACACATTATTATAATATTATAAAGATTTGTCATATATATATATAGGAATTCCACACCCATGGGATAAAATCGTATAGTTTAACACTTTTAAAGGCCAAAACTTCCGACAGATAAAGTTTGAATTTTTAAAAATCCTTTTATCATATTGTGACAGACTAGTTTTTGGGTTGAAATATTTCTATTGAAATTATATAAAATGTTAATGCATTAAACGAATTCACGCTTAGTATGCTAGTACATGCCTCATCTTCCAACTATTATCAATTATATGTCTAATATAAGATACCGAGGCCAATATACATAATGCTATAGTAAATATTTGATGTATATTTCGTGTTTCTGGCATTATAATTGTTAATTTTTTCAGCTTATAATAATTGTCGATACTTGTTTTTTAGTTATAAATATAATATCTTATAACAACTATGTAATCGGTAATCATGATTAGATTATTTGTTATTTTAAAATTTATAACAACTTTTGTGAAATTTATCTTAATATAGAAGATAGTTTTTCTTTGCGCTTTTAATTAATAAGAAAATCATTAAATGACCTATATAAACTATCAACTATAGAACAGATATCTTATAACAAATTTTTTATTAAGAAAAACCTATATACCAGAAATAATTTACATTTTTTGCTCAAAAAATTGAATATATACAAAAAATTAAAATAAATACATCATTGTAATACAAAAACATTCATTGCTACGTTTGAAAACTAAAATATAAATTTAATATATTATTATAAATGAATAAAATATCATTTTTATTTCATTTTTAAATGTTATAGGTACATGGAAAATTGTAATTTATTATAATTATAATCAAATATGTAACGTAATATTCTCATATTATACAGTTATAATAAATCAAATTCATTGTTTGGATACTTTTATTTTGAATTTTTGTTTATACACAAATAAAAAAACTAATGCACTATTAATAGATATGCATATAATTTACAAATATTTACAAATTGAACGGATACGGTTTAATTAATTAATTTAATTTCCTAAAGCTTTTCAATTATATTTATTAGAAAAATAGTATTTTTCCTGGTTATAAATGTTTTCATCTTCACGGTTAAATAAATTAAATAATAAAAACACGAATTAAATATCAAATATTTTTATCGTGGACAACTGACTTTCTATGTAAATATATTATACATATTCTTTCTAAATCTGATTGATTTAATATTAATAACGATGTAGACATTTATATAATAAAAATTTAATTTTCTATTATACCTCCTATACCTGCAAATATTTAAAATATTATATACTTATCAGCGCTCTTTATGTGTACATTTTTCACCTCGTAATCAAAGAGTCAAAATATAAAAAAAATTATAAAATATAAATATTTCTCATTAATATTCTTCAGTTAAACATATATATATATATTTCATTTGAACTTTTCATGTTATTTAAACACTAATTTTTACCAATATATACATACTGGAAAAACCCTAATTTTGTATTGTAATCTTTTTGTCACATTTTTTCTTATAAATTTGAATTACATAATTCGATGCAATTGTATAATAAGTTAAATTTACTTTTTATTTTTATTAGTCTTGAAGTTATATACTTCTTATAACTAGTAAAGAAGATTTCAGAGAAATAACATTTTTAGCACTCTTTTAAATTTTAAATCCTAATAAATAATGAACGGCTATTTCAATATTCGATATTGATACAGCAAACTTTGTGAAGAATTCCCTGTGTCAGAATATCAAGTCAAAATTATGGACTCCCGTATAAAAAAAGTATATTCATCATAATTAATAAAAAGAATACAATTATTTAATAATTCTAACTTATTATAAAAATATAGTGAAATAAGTATTTTAAGTTTATAAAAATACGAACATTTGAAAAAGTTAAATATTCACCGAGAAAATTAGGTGTACGCGTTAACATAATCACCCTGTATTTTATAACTTAAAAAGTAAATGTATAATAATGTCCTTTTAATTTTAAACAATATTAACACTTTTATTTTATTGTATTTTAATCAGGGTAGACAGGGCAAAGGTTCAATATTTGTGTGGGCATCAGGAAATGGAGGCCACCATACGGATTCATGTAATTGTGATGGATATACAAACAGTATATATACTCTTTCAATTTCAAGTGTCACTCAAACTGGGTATGGAACAACTAATTTCAATTGTTTTACATTTTCTAAGATATATTTGTACTAATAATGGGTTATTATTAATTATTAATATATATATATATATTATATAAGTAGAGTATTCTAGTAACTAGTACTAATTAGGACTTCAAATCGGTGTCGTTTTAATAGTTATGGTTTTAAAAATCTAAATATTTCTTTCCGGTTTTGGTTGCAAGAAAAAAAAAATATAAAAGTAGCTGGATTTGGGTTTTGGATTTCTAGGGGGGGGGGGGAGAGTCACTACTGAAATATCAGTTCAAGTTATATTGTAAGTTTACAATAAAAAAAAAAACCGTTGAAACTTTATATATGGTGGTTTTAGTTTTAATTTTCTAAACTGGTTTTCTACATTTATTATTTTGGTTACTGCAGGTTTAACACTCGAATATGTATGAACCACGAATATAACTAATTTTCATCGGTTTTTCAAAAACATTATATTTTTAACGTAAAGTCGTTATTATAATTGTTATAATTTTGAATATATTTTATATTATACAATTTTTTTATTTTCAAACGTATAGAAACAAACCTTGGTACTTGGAAGAATGTTCATCAACATTAGCTGCTACATATAGCTCTGGTACGCCAGGTAGTGATCATGGAGTGACAACAGTTGATATGGATACCAAAATGAAACCAGAAACTATATGCACGTCAGAACATAGCGGTATTATATTTTATTAACAAGTAATTAAATGTTATAGAAAATATTATGCTATGGATATATTATTTGTAACTTTAGGTACTTCTGCTTCAGCTCCTATAGCTGCTGGGCTTTGTGCTTTAGCATTGGAAGCTAATAGTAATCTCACATGGAGGGATATGCAGTACTTGGTTGTCATGACTTCTAATACAAAACCTTTGCAAAATGAATCTGGTTGGACAACAAATGGAGTTAATCGTAAAGGTCCGGTCTAAATAGTCTAAATAATAATGATAAACTATAATTTATAAAAGTAAATTTTATGACAAAAGCCCAAATTATTTAGTAATTAATGTTGAACTATATTTTACAATATGTTTATGTATAATATATTTGTATATAGTATTTTCAAATAAGGGGTTTTATTAATATAATTATAAAATTTAAAGACAAATTCATTATTGATTTAAAGTATTCATTATAGGGAACTTTAACTTTGGTATAATTTAATTTATTAACCTATTAGCCCGAAATTAAGTTAATTATCTAATATTATTAAAAACTTTATATTTAGTACCCAATAAAAATATTTTATTTAGTGAGTCATAAATTTGGTTATGGATTAATGGATGGAGGCGCACTTGTTACAATGGCCGAACAGTGGTCTAATGTACCGCCTCAGCGAATATGCAGAGCGAAAGAAGACAATAAACAGAGGTATTTTTTATATGCAAAATATATATATATATATATATATATATTTTTTTTTCAAGAAAAAACCAGTGATTTAAAATCGTTAATACTTAGGTGGATAGATCCCACTTCAGAAAGTGTATTATCAATATTTATGGATGTGGACGGTTGTAAAAATAATTCCGCTAATACCGTAAACTATGTTGAACATGTGCAATGTCGAATATCATTGAAATTTTTCCCAAGAGGAGATCTAAGAATCGTATTGACTTCACCGATGGGCACGGAATCAGTGTTATTATTTGAAAGGCCATTGGACATAGTCAGTAGCACTTTTGATGATTGGCCGTTTCTAAGCGTACATTATTGGGGAGAAAAAATTGTTGGCCGCTGGGAGCTCAAAATAACTAGACGGACGGCTAACTCGACTGCTAAAAGTCCAGGTAATATATTTACGTATATAATTCCTAACATAGTATTAAAAATGATAATGATTTAAATTAACAAACAAAAGACTGTCGTCCGATTGTCGAATTTTAAAAAGTCTTCAAATATTTCACGAATAAAATTGATAATATAATAATATATACATTATAAAATTTCGGTACTTGTATAGTTCACGCCCGCTAGAATGTGTAAAATATATTTATTGTACATGTTAAATTATATATTTTTTAAGTATAATTTTAATGTATAATTATATATTTTTATTAATTATGTATTTCAACAACTCAGTTGTCATCTTCAACGCGTACCAAAAACTAACTTAACTATAGGGTTAACTAACTAAAAACTAGTGTTAGTTTTTGATACACGCTGAAGATGAAAACTTAGTTGTTGAAATACGTATATAGAAAATAAAGGTGTATAATATTGTGACATCAGGTATATAATATAATAATATTATAAATAGTTACAAGTACTGACTATATATATATTAATATTATAATTTTTTTTTTAAATCATAGCTTAACACATATATATATATATAACATAACACATACAATAAATCTATTTTACACGTACCAATAGCATATTAAATTTGATAAAAAGAGTGTCGGGCATTAACTAAACAAGTGTGACGGATGATTACCTTCTGGGTGGGCACCCACTAAATAGGTACCGAAATTTCTTTAACGATTAGGTTTGTATTTTAATTTTGGTATTTTGATAATAATTGAATACGAAATTAATAAATGTATACATTTATAGTTGTATTTATAATGAGTATTATAGTATTATAACATTGGATGGCTAATATCTGATCTGTGTTATCTTCTTAAAACACAATATGCATGTAAATAATAAAATATTTCAATGGCCATATTTGTTTTTTTTTAAAACATTTGTTATGACAGTTATAATAGGCTCCAATACTTTTATACAGGTATTAACCATCAATCAATTAGAAAATAAACATACGTTATTTTAAAAGATTTCATTTGTGTATATTGTTAGTATAATTTAGGGGGAGGGGGAATGAAAAGTTCATCTAAAATTTGCTATACTTACCTAAACTCTATTAAAATAATTTAAAAGTATTTTACCCAAATGTATAAATAGGTAGGTATATATTATGATGAACTAAACTTCACTTAAAATCATCTATATTACCTAAAATAATAAAAACCATTATTAATATATGACAGCACACTTATTCTTATATCCTACATAATATATAAAAGATTTTTAATAATATTATTAGTTTATACGATATATTATTTTAAATATTTAATAAAGCATAGAGTTATTTTATACTTTTAATTTTCAATATTTATAATTCAAGAGAGATTTGTGTGATTTTTCTTATGTAATTTTGATTATATTATTTTATATATGAAACTTATTTCTATTTGTGGGTCAAACCGTTCGATATTTGAAAAATTAAACCTAACATTAAAAACTGGATTAGGGTTATAAATTCAAATTTATATAGTAAAATGTCGAACTAAACAAAACCCAGGTATGAAGTAAAGTTCACGCTCTGCAAAATATATGGCTTAAATAATCATTCCGAACTTCAATGAAAACTTGGAATCGAACTTAGATAAAAATAGCCATAAAAAATAGGCCAAAAAAAACATCATAAAATTGTATATTGCGTGAGAAAAAAGTAGTAAGGAAAAAATGTTAATGTTCTTCTAGGTTTTATATTTTTGCTGAATTCGAGTGAAGTTCGAATAGGTACCTACAATAATAACTTTATAGTTTATTTTGAGTTCGAAACCAACAATAGACTTAATATTTGGATTCAAGTTTAATATTAACTCTAATAGTTTAGTTCGGGTTCGGCTTGACCCTTGATAAGTTTTGAATTTGACTTATCTCTATTTGTCACATTATGAAAGGGGAATCATTAAAATTTTTTCCTAGTATGTAAACATTTAGGCAAGCCAATTTTAACAATTCACCAGGCCGTTTCTTTTTTAAATATATATATTTAATATATATATATTATATGTGCATAAATTTAAATATTATAAATGTAAACTATATTAATTAAAAGTATAGGTTTTATTATTAAATATATTTTAAAATTAATATCCATATCATAAATATATATATATGCTAATTATTCTGGTGTATTGGAGTAAGTTCATTTATTAACACTTTTGAATTAATGGTGCCATCGCATACCCTACCAACCCAGCCACACCCAAAAAAAAATGACTACTTTGCATTTTGATACAATGTAATTTCTGTAAATCTAAATTTGATAATATTTTTTCAAATTAATTCAATTCTAGTTTTCACATTTTTCTAATAAGACACATGTTTATAATAGAATTAATTATCTTACTAATCTTAAATGTTCTTATATACTTTAATAAAGTATAGACTAAAGTTATTATACTTTCTCCGTGTATTTCTTGCATAATATAATATTATGCCATATGAGTTAGCAATGAATAATGCTTTTAATATTATTATATTAACGCAGAACTCCCACAAGATGAATTTATTCAGCTCCAGGACATTTATTTAATTGCAATTTATCATCATATAGCAGTACCATACACAGGAATATTCTATAAGGGGAGGGGGGCGATGAATATATTTTTACAAAGTTTACTTCCAGCCTCAAATCATTACAGTTTACCAATTAACACTTATACAATAATAGAAAATAGAAAATGATATTATCATCAAAAGAAAATATAATTCATAAAAATATTTTCATTACAAAAACACTATAAAGACAAAAAATTCTAAAAAAAAAAAAGGTTAAGAAGGGGGAGGATCTATCCCCTATATCTACTCTATGTACGCCATTGTCATATAGATTAGTGTGTTATGTTTATTTTATTTTATTTTATTCCTTTACTCTTTATTATTTTGTTTATTTAAATTGTATAACGTTATTTCAAAAATCACGCAGACAATAATTCATAAACATTATATTGATATTTTTGTAGGGCTATTGAAAAAGTGGCAGTTAATATTTTATGGAACATCTGAGCCTCCAGTAAAATTAATGCCCAGAAAGAAATATTTCAAACAGAACCAGACAAAAATTAAATTCAAACAAATGGAAAAAGAGGTATACTTAGTGGTTGTTGAGTAGAGTCGCGGGTACTGGGTGTACTGCCAATGACGCTACATGCATTTACTAATATTTTTTAAATGATAACATATGTACATTTCAGGAACTAAAGAAAATCAAGTATCAAGCCAATTACTCAACGATTGATAAAAAAGAAAAAAATTCAATTGATATTAACACATATGATAACGAATCGATGAGCACGATAGCGCCATATATAAAATACCCATGTATAAATAGTACAAAATATTGTGAAAAATGTTTAAGTACTAACAACAATACACTGTGAGTATAATGAGTATATTGCTTGAATAATTCATGTTTTAAACATGGGATCCCACACAGCATTTTCTAATGATTATCATTGTATACAGGAATATTAGAATTTTATTGGAATTCAAATGATTATATTTTTATATTTGTTAAATATTGAATAAATATTTCAGTTTTATATTTAAAACGAAATATTTAATAAACATTTATTTACAAATATTTACTAAATATCCTAGTAAATATATGTATTTAAATGTTTAATTCTTATTTTTTCTTAATTGAAACTATAAAATTGAATTCCAAATTATAATTCAATGTCAAATAAATATGAAAAAAATTAAATAAAACATGTATTATTATGAATTATAATTTTATTAAAATAATTCAATATTTATTGCAAATCATTTTTGGTTGGCCGAAACTTGTTTTGAGTTTCGGCTGTTTGAAATACAATATATTTATATTTATATCTTTCACAGATGCGTATTCAAAATTAAATTTCAGTTGAAGGGGGGGGGGGTTAAAGAATCAAATAATAATTTATGCACAATACTTTATGTTTATAATAATTATTTTTTCTCCACGTGAAATCCGTCGTTTATCTGTTTTGAAAATATTTAGGTACCTACCTAAATCGTTATATGTTAGTATCGGCCGTCAAGTATTCTATATTTTTGGTTAATATAGATAGTTTACATTTTTGACATATAAACTATAAACTTGTACAGTAAAATATCCACGCGAAACTGACCTAATATGTAAAAATATATCGTATTATGGGTACAATAATACAATATAAACGCGAAAAGAAGTTCCTGAACCTAACTTAACACCCCCCCCCCCCAGCAAACGACACACCAAAAACAATAGTGTTCAAACTGCTCAGTCATCAAGTATTGACATACAATATAAATACTTATTTGAGTTATTCGTTAAATATTTATTTGTGTAAAGTACCTTATTGAACTAGAACTCCTTATTATTAGGAAGGATGCTAATACATATAATAATTATTCGTGTAATTGAACACCTTAATGAGATAATAAAATAATAATAATAAATAAAAATGCATTTTAGAACTCAAATAATTAGCCGGTGTTTTTTTTTCTTCAAAATTTTAGCTTTCTACTACCAGTAGTTTAGAGAGTAACTTAGGACTTAATAAACATTTACCTACTTACCTACCTATAGAATATTATGCAAACACATTGTTAGAAATACCCAATATTCCATTGCCACATTAATCAATAGGTACTATAGTTTGGTTGCCAATACGTCTGTCTTTGAAACTTAGGTGGTCGGGTCCGAACCCCAGGTGAGAAAAATAAATTTATTGCAAAATTTACAGTGTGTGCTATTCGCCGAGTGACGGACCCATTCATATAACTATGAAAATGATAGTTTGAACGTTTTTCGTTTTTATTTTTATTTTTAAATATTTAATAAATATTAATATTTAACATTGCATGAATAAATGTTTTTAGTAATAAATAATAAAATATATGTCTGGAATATTTGTCAAATATTTTAAAATTTTTATGAAATGAAAAACAAATGTTTAATAAAATATATTAGATTTAAAATTGGAATATTTAGTAAATATTTAATAAATATATATTTGCTGTGTGGGATACTTAAATAAGAGTTTGTTTTTTAAATCAAGTAAATTTTAATTTGTTTCGATAAAAATGTAAGTTTTTTTAGTTATTGAATGAAAATGATTACATATACACTGACTTATACTAATTAATAATTATACAGAATATAAGTACCTACCGACATAAATATATAAATAACATGTACTATATTTTATTGCCATCACTCATAATTAAAACATTAATATTTTTATTTTAGTGAAATATTATACAAAATATTATAAATTAAATTATACATAGAAATGTATACATAATCGAATACTTATTTTTTGTTGTTCGATATACTATTTACTTCAATATAAATATAATTTTTATTTAAATTATTATTTTTAGTATATTATAATAATATTATTTTTTTTATTTTATATTAAAATTTAAGATCTCTGCAAAGGTTAAAACATAATATATTTATCATTCTACTAAAATAGTTTAAAAATCTTTATCAAACTAAAATGTATTTCGGATTTTATATTTTACAGATGTAATCGACTAAATGAAACGGATATTATATATTGTAAGTATGTAATAATAGATTGAAAAAAATATAATTAATACAATTGATTATTTCTAAACTACTTTCTAACCGAATTATATTCAAGTCGTATATTTTTTGTTTTTCCATCTCTTTTTCTCAATTAAAATTTTCCTGCGATATTTCACTATTCTCACTGTGTTCCTATTTATTTCGCCCATATTTTACAATATCTTGATATATCCTTAATAAAATAATTATATAGTATTTTTTCGATTTCGAAGTATTATTATTGATATAATATAAATTAATTGTTATTTGAATAATGTGAGATGTATCAATTATAAATGTTATAGTTCAAAGTTTTTTTTTATATTTTATTAATTAATCTTTATAAAAAAAGAACAAAATAAAAAACAAATTAATTTTTATTATATAGTATAATGGGAATTAATACCCAATATTTTTAAATGTTTTATATTAAGTTTAAACAATGTTTTTATAAATGCAATGTCTAATGGAAAAATTTATGACTACCTATATAGGTATATAAAGTATTTTTGTAAACCCTATTTTTTTGGAAAATTAAATTATATATATATATATATAATATACTCGAATAAAGTATAAATACAACAACATATTTAACATATTTATTATACATATTATTTAAATACTATTTTCCTAATTTAGTTCTATCTATAGGTATTATTATAGTATCTATAAGTATAGGTATACTTATTCAAATACACTAAAATTTACAAATAGGTACAAACATGTATTTACTGAAGTATAGACTATCTCCCATATGAATAATAGATTTTTAGAATTAAAATTTAAGACCGTGCATAAAAATTTAAAAGTTCATGCTAAACTATATGCATTCCAGAAAGGATTAAAAAAATTATATGAGTGAAAATTGTCAAAAATTCATTGTATAATAAAGAAGGTACGAGAAAAACCGACAAGTTATGAAATCTTAATAACTTAAATAAACTTTTAATTTTATTATTGATTTACTATTTTAATCTACGTAATAAAACATTTTACTTATTAAATTCAGTATATTGAAAGTGACCTTTATATTTGTACAGATACCTAAATATGTAACCATATTGTTATTTCCTAGTGCATGACACCCATTTTAATGTATTGTTATTTATTTTTTATTTTTGGGGTATTTTAAATTCGGTGTAAATTAAGCTCAATATTTTTGAGTTTAATATCAAAATTTTAAAAGAAATTACCAGAATATCAGGGGAAATATCCTGTTAATCAATGGTAGGTTCCTATTTTCCACTAAGGATTAAAATCTCTGAAATCACTAAAATCACAGGGTACTAAAGTCATCTTCAAAACTGAAAAGTAAAATTAATTTTTTTTATGCCTCATGCTCGTGTGAGTAAAATTTCTAAAAAAAGAACTTCAACGAGTCGTGAAGATGTAATATTCGTGCGGGGTTTTTTTTTTGCACGTTTTCTATAATACGTGTGTATATAAAATATAAACATATTTACTTTTATTTTATTTTATCAAATGTTATCAACATTATCATGTTGTTCGTTCTTACTATATGTTGTAGTGTATTCAAGTACGCCTATATGGCGTGGTGTATAATTGCTAATTATGGGCTAAATGAAAAAAAAAAAAAAAAAAAAAAAAATTGAACAAAAATTACGTATTTTATTTTTAACTTTAAACAACCAGTTCTATTATGGCGTTGTGTGTTTTCTGATTCATTTTCAGGCAACTGTTCGAATTCCAATAATGAAAAGAGACGAGCCAACGATGACGGGATCGAGACGTTGTTTTACAGTTCTTTGAAATCCGACCGGAACCATGTGGCCAGACCCGGAATAAAACTGGAAATCGTAATTCTGGTCATGCTGTTACTGGCCTGGCATCATTTCCATCAAGTGAGTGGAAACTCGATTCACGCATATTGTCACCATATAATTTCAGACAATCCATATCGACGTGGAATATTATAAGCCCAGCACACATTAATGTTCCCCTCTAGATAAGCTCCGCCCACGTTCTCTAAATAGCCCGTAGTTTGAACCGTCGGTCCACCGTATTATGTCGTACACGAGTTATTTCTTAAATGTGTTATACTAAACACCCGGGTCCGTGAGATATCAGCTGTGCGGTACAAATGCAGTATCAATGTCTGAACAGTATTTTTTGCTGGTTATTAATGTTTAATAAATAAGCGAGAGTTATACGACGTTAATTATATTGGATTATTCGTTAAAAAAATAATAATTATAATAATAAAATGTACATCTTACGTAGTAAGTAATTTTTTTTTTTTTTTAACAATTTAACCACCTACCGTTAAGTATAATAATATAGATAAATGTTTGTTTAAAAGTATGTATAGTAATAATTTGCAGAACGTAAATATAAATATTTAGGTGTGTATATATATATATTTTATTATTTTTTTTTTTTTTTTGATAAAGTTATCGAATAACGTTTTATGGTGTATGGAGTGATGATATAATAGATAATTTTGTTACCTGTGTGAAAACGTAAATATTTGAAAACCGCTTAAAGTTTTGGCTTTTGTTCGTATTTCAATAAGCAATAATAATTGTGTTAGATTTTGTACAATAGGAAAAACAAATTAATTTTTTATGTGTTTTACTATTCTTCGTTTAAATTAATAATCCCATCAATTGATTTCAACGAGTGGATACAGAATATATTGTTGTCTGAAATAGTTGATTTATCATCTGCTATAGGCAAAATTAACTTTATAGGAAAATACTAGATACTTGCTTGTAAATTCAAAAAAAAAATATATATATATAATATATATATATAATTAAAAGTTCGAATTACAAAGATTATACATGTTTACTAACCTCGTTTAACTAACGAACGAATACATTTTTGTGTTAAATATTTTTATTTGTACTTAAATCCAAATTTATTTTCTCAATACACCATATATATATAGCAATAAATTCAATTTGTCATTAATTGACACACAGGTTTAGTTCTTATTCGATTACTTTTTCCTATGTATAGTACTTCAATACAATTAGGGACATTTTTTTGATTATTGACAAAAACATTTTAATATTTATTATTTAATCTAAATAAATAATTATTATTTATATTTATTGTAATTTATTATAATTATATCTAGAAAATAACTGAAACTATTTTATATATTTTGGATACCGATACTGATATAGGTTATAGGTAAAACAGACGTTATTTACAAACAATCAATGTACATAATTATCATTATTATTTTTAATATTTATAAAAAAACGAGAATGCAAATTGAAAAATATGGAGATATTTGATATTATAATTTTATATAATGTCAAAAAAATAAAAATAAATGAGATTGAATTGTTTTAGTTCTGTAACATACAAAAAGTAAGATGATGAAATAATTAAAGTTCAACGAAAGAACCATTGTAAAAAATATTCAGAGGAGTAAAAAAAAAAGACATAAATATAAAACGCAAGAAGGATAAAACAAAAATGTACATTACATATTTATAAAAATAACATTTTTTTGTGATCATGCAGTGTTATTGTTATATTTATGAGATAACATGATGATAACAAAGACAACAAAAAAAATATATATATAGCATCGTATTTTGAAAAAAAAAGTTATTTTAATAGCGTCTCAACCTATATATTATTATTATGATATTTAGTGGCGATAGAGATTCGTTTGCCGATATAATATATTCTATAGGTATATATATATATATATATATATAATTGTTTTTTAAATATAAAACACTATACATTGAAGTTTTAAAGTTATAAAACCGATTTTTCATTAGTTGGGTACTGAAAAATGCAATATTTTGATGTTTCTATTTAATTTCATAAGTTAAAATTAATGAATTAATAAATTTACCATGGAAATTGATTGAATTATAATATATTGTAATTTATGTGTTTAAACTTCAAAATGTTAAAAATTAATATAGGTGAATAAAATTTTCGAGTTTTTCAGATTTGAATATAGAACAATGGATTTAATCTTAAAAAATATGTGATTCAGGTTCATCGAATTATCTACTGGGTTGTCTCGCCATAATTCTTTTGAATGACAGTCGTTTATCATACCGTTATTTAGGATAAACATCGAGTCTATAACTCGTTCGCTTATCTCCTGGCCGCACACTATACTTTTTTTTCCCCTTACACAATCCCTCAGCAATATTTTTTACCGTTTTCTTAGAATACAAAAATGGTTCGGTTAGTGCACATAAAACGGTATACTCTAAATTCAACGGAAATTGAATAATATGAACTAAATATTGCAAACGGCACGTATCTGTAACATTTTTAGATGTGAAAACTTGAGTTTACAATTATTTATTTTGTATTTTTTTTCTCGTGTTTCAACGGAAGTTCAGTCAATATTTTTTTCGTACTTACCTATATATATAGCATTTTTTTGTGTTTCCTATTATGCACGTTTTATATTGTGTTTAAATATGATTCATAGAAATACATTATATTTTTTTTATATTATAAGGATTAATATCTTTATCAAATGATATAATAAACTTCTATATATTAATTAGGTATATGTTTTTTTTTTCGATATAAATATAATTATTTTCTTATGGAAAACGAATTTCACCATTTAAGAAAAATATACTATTTAGTTATATCGTTTAAATGCAATATATTTAGATACAGAACTACCTATGAACAAAGATATATTTATATTTATTAGTGTAATGATTTTACAGTATATGAAACACTATGAATATAACAACTTGAATAAATTAACAATTAAATTTCTCAAGCATTTACATAAATGTCTACATCTATTTCTTATTTCTAATAAAATTTATATTATTTATTCATGTCTGAACATCATATTTTTATATTTCGTTTATATGTTGTTGAGTTTATAAGTGGCGAATTATTATTTTATATTCCAAATATGTAACCATTTAACCATCTTTAGGCTATAATAATTTTAATAAAATGACAGTCGAATGTAATTAAACAATAATAAGTAACTATGTATTTGGAATATGAATAGAATTTTACATTATAAACTGAATAACGAGAATTTATAGGTATTTATATTTTATACACTATTTATAGATATATTTATTAAGCTGATAGTCAATATTAAGCTAATAGTGAATAAATAGTATCTACGATATTTATGTTTGTGTATTAAGTGTAAATAATTAGTTTATAAATATTGATTTTAAATAGAAAAATACATGTATTATAGTTATATACATTTGAATAAAAGTTTTTGTGTAATTATTTTTATTTTAATCAATTCCTAAAGCTTTACAATCCTGTATCTACTACAATTTATTTAAATTATTATATTATATGATAAGAAATAATATATAAATAAAAAACAAACCTTCTCCAATATAACGGTAAAAATAAATATGTATTATAAAAAGAAAATATCGTCTAATATTATGTAATGGTTGTATTTTTATGCATAATTTTTTTATAATTAATATTAATTTTACTTATGCTTATATATTGTTTTTATTTATAATATGTATTTATTTTAATTTTAATAAGAGTACTAAATATTTTGAATTTGTATTTGTATTTGGTTTAATTGGTGAATTCTATTTGGATTTTAATTTATATTATACGTGTATATTCTCAATACTAGATAGCGTACCAGTATTTGCTGAATGCTTTTTATATATTATATGAATCAGCTGATTTACAAACTTAAAACTTGTTCATTTATATAATATAACTTCGGAACAGAATGATTTATTTTTTTGATTATTCAAATTAAATTTTAAATTATACCTTTGGCTAACTTGTAAATTATGAATAAATACCACCAAATAAGAATTAAAACACAAAACAAAAGTTTCTATCTTTGAAATTCACAAATACATTATCTGAGTATCAAATATACTTCTTCTTTTAAGAATAAAAATTTAATATAATAAATAACGAATAGTTTATTTATATTAAGAGTTCTATATATCCCATAATTATGACCAACAACACGACAATAAATATATAACCGTGTTACCCAGTATTTTAAGATACTAATATAATTTCAAAAATATATCAATTGAAATATAATAAATGTTTAAACATTGTTTTTTAACAAATTTAAATTCAGGAATTTTTTACATTTTAATTATAATGAAAAAATTTCTCGGGAATAATAAATTAATAGATGAAAACAGTTTTTTTTATGTATATATTATAGTTTGTAATATGTAATTGAAGTGACCAGATACATACGTACATCGTTTAATATAATAAAAAAGCACTATAAATGTATTGTAAAATTTTTTAAATTATTTATCGCAGAGAAGAATATTATAAAAGAACACTTATAATATATTGTTTAAGGAAACTATTACAATAGTATTCGTACATATTTAACAATGCGTTTCAATTTAAATGATTTAATTTTGTTTCAAACGGCATATAACTACATACATACAGTCATTTATTGGTCACAGAGAGCGAAATGAAATACATTTCGTTGTCATGTGGGTAATTTGAAATATTGTGGACACTTTAGGCTTGAGTGTATAGCGGCTGAGAACTATAAAATGACTGCATTTATAATTAGGCGCGTTTAACTGTTAGTAGGAAGTCGCATATAAATAAACTTCAAATCCAATTGTCCGGCAGTTCGTAATGAATAGTTTTGTTTTATGTCAGTTATATATTTGTTCTCTCGCTCTTTTTCCCGGTGGACGAATGCCAGATCGATACTGATAGGAAATTGAACGAGAAATTTACTATTCCGTGTCAATAATACTGGCTCTGTGGTAATTCAAAAATCATCAAGTAGTTGTGTCGTATTTCAGTGAATGCGTATGAATACGTTATTTACATTTTAAAACGGTTTTATATATATATATATATATATATATATATATATATACATATACATACATACATAAGTGTATATACAATGAATATAAAAACAAAAATAAAGAAATACATCTGGCTCGTATTTTTACTACGTTTAAGTTACAATAGTATGTTTCTTTTAGAAAACAAGATTGGCGATCGATTGCGGAAAAACACATAGTGGTAGAATAACGGTGGTCGCAGGAACAAACGAGAACGCCAAACAGTCTAAACTTCAACACCACATCGAGTAAGTTCTCCTACTATATGAAATCGTGATTGCAGTTGGTTTTTTTAATTTCCGCAACGAATACTTTAAATTGTTTAATCTGTAAAATTAAATGTATTGAATTTAAAAATGTATAGGTACTTTCTAATATAATTTTACTATAATTAAAATTTCCATTAATGTCAGTGATATTCGCGTTTTGGCAAGATATCAATAATTCAACAACGCGTTCTCGCATAAAGCGATTGTAAATTCAGAAATATTTATACATTTTAATTTTATCGAATATAAAGATATATTATAACACTTTCACACTTAGTTCGAATAGAATCCATTAATTTTATTTTTGGATAATAATAAGTAAATGTCAAAGAAGATGCCAACACAATTTACTGATTTACCAATCAATTACATTTTAATTACACATTGATTGTATTTTAAAATTAATTATTAGTCTTAAAAAATATATAAAAAGGATAGTAATTTGATTAATTGTTTATATTTAATATATATATATATGTCACCCATAATTATAGTCAGTAAAATATAATACAATTTCAAATTTGGTACTAACCTATTTCATTTTGAGTTAAAATATATATATATTTCTTGATTACTAAATCGTAAATTGATTACTTAAATATTTTTTATTTGTTTGAATATAATAACAATAATATATATAGAAATATAAATGTATTTATCGTACTATCTTAACATTTAAAATTTATTAAATCTAATTAATATTAATATTTATTTTTAGCAGACAAGGCAGAGACAGTGTTGGAATAATGCATAGTACATTCGTTGAACCTTCGGCAATGAAGGTATTTTTATATCAATTAAATTATTCATTAGTTTATTAGGCAATTTTACTAAAAATTATTTCATAACTACACATTAAGATATATATTTATATGTCAAATATATTACCTAATAAAACACGTAAAAAAAATCCCACTGCTCCAATTTCCAGTTCATATACATGTTTTATTAGTTAAATTTTATAAATAAAAACAACAAACTAGTTCTATAAGAATTTGATTTTTTTATGGATAAATATTTATAACTTTTATATGCGAGTTATATATAATTTAAATAATAAAATGGCAATCAAAAATCGTAAATATGACATGAATAATAGAAAACACGTCATTTTTGGGTCTCGGACAGATTACGTAATACAAGTAAAATGTTAATTTTATGTTACAACTAGCTTGAGTTAAACACTTTTCAGAAGCAACACCTTGTATTTGCATATTATTTATATGTGTTATACCTTATAAGTGGACCTTCTTTTGAATGCAATATTATGTTTTAATTTAGCTTATAGTGCAAAATCGCCTTTGCTTTTTAGAATATGGTCCTCCATCAATATAGGTATTTCGAATACGTTTGACAAAGTGTGTTATCTTAAATTCGTAACCATTCTCCCATTTTCTTTATATGAACTCAAACATTGCTTCACCTAGTCCACGCCTGATTATGTCGGGTTCTATATTCGTCTCGAAATTCAATATTGTAAATTTCTACTCATGTAAAAAACTGTATATATATATATATATAAAGACAATTTAAATAAAATAATTAAATGTAAAATGAGTAGATATAAGATAGTATTATAAATTTGAATACTTACTTATTATTTTCTTTAAATTAAAAAAAAAAAACAATATTTGTAAGTAATAAAATGTACTAGTAATAAAGTTGGTAAAAGATTTGAGGTACGATATTAGATACCTATTATGCATGTATATGTATTATATTATATTATAATTTTCCTATTTTAATTAATTCTAATAATTTTAATTATGTTTAAAAAAACAGCTATTTGAAAAATAGAAAAATAATCTCTATAAAATATCAACTATAATGAATATTTTGCTATCATTTAGCTTTTAACCTAAAAATTTTTACTAGAATCCTTCAGTCTGAAACGTGTATTAATACAAATAAAATAAAACATAGGTGGTTGAAACAATAACCTTTATCAGATAGGATATTGCAGAATAAAAATTTGAAAAATATTTTGACAATATTATTTTATGCTGATCTCTGGATAATATAGATAATTATTACTTTTGAAGAATTTGTAAAAGTTTTAAGATATTAGTGATGTAATAATAATAGTTAAATACTTATATTGTGAAAAAATTTTTATAGAACCATTATTTTCAGAAATTACGTGGAAATAACCATATTCATCATTTTCCACTATTTTAAACTTTAAACTTTAAAAATTTGCAACGGATAACGATTAACTCAAAGTTTTTGCTAATTATTGTAAAACAAAGATCCCAGATTTGCTGAAAATTATGATATAAATATAAAATTAATAAAATTTTTTGATTTGAATACGGTATATTTGTATATACACTTAGCTATACATATTACCATGTGTAATCAATAAGAATAAATAAGTATTAAATAAAATACAATTTTGCTAACTAAAAATAAATATATATATAATAATATAATATATGAAATGTTATAGTCGTGTATTATAATATATTTGGGAAAATAAAATTTTATTTAAAATGGATATTAAATGTGATAAAATAATCATATTCATTTATCAGGTGTAACTGAGCAAATACTAAAATATTATTACATTAAACGATTGTTTGTATAATTATAATGTGATAAAATAAGTCATATGTATACAAAGTACAAATTACGCACACGTCACAGCAATAATAAAATATATTATAAATACATTGTAGAAACATGAACAATATGTGAACAATTTACAATATAAAACAAAAATAAATGAAAATAAATAATATACAGCCTTTCTATATGTAATCAATTTTGAATAATTCAATTGAATTTATACATCTCAAGAGTGATATATATATTCTCGATTCGTACCTATTATTAGACGACGAACAGAAAATAATTTTACCGGCACTTTTATATGGATAATATTATCAACTTTATATTGTTTGTTTAATTTTCTTCATATATATTATTTTCAGTGTAATGTTACAAACAAACAAATGAAAAGTTATGAAATTCATCAAGAAGGCATTAAAAAGACGTTAAAAGATATAATTACCGAAATTGAAGAGAAAGGAGATTTATGTTTCGTTTCTTCATCAAAACAATCTGTATGTATTATTTTTTTGAAAGAAATCGTATTATTTTATAATACAAATTATACAAAATTATACATGAATATACAAGGTGCATCATAATGCATATGTCATTGTACGCAGTATTTTTTAATTACAATGATATTGAAAAAACCCTTGTTTCTATATTTTTTTAAAGTTATTCGTTTATGTAAATTTCGCATTTTTAAAACACTCTAGTCTTAAAACTATAAAAAGGACTTTTTTAAATGTCTACCATTATTTTTTCGATGGAATTTAATATATATTTTTTATGGTATATTGGTTAAATTATTAAATCACTTAATTATTATGTTCCAATACCACTCCTCAAAGTCAACTAAATTAACCTAGCGGACATACAATACAAAGTATGGTACTTGTTTAACCGATTTGCCATACCTTGTATATTTACCGTGTTAATTAACAAAAACTTTGGTAGGTGGTAGTTTACTTTATAATTAACTAAGATCGATATTTTAACAACCATATATTTATTTAATAATTTGACTATAATGGGTTATATATAAAAAAAGAATGGTTTACATTTTTAAAAATATATTGAGTTTATAGTGACCAGACTAGAGTGTTTTAAAAATTTTACATTTACATAAACAAATAACATTTAAAAATAAAGAATCGTTTGCTTATTTTAAATTTTTTGAAAATGCTTATATATCGTTCCATAATGACTGCAAAAACACTAGATAATATTTTAATGACTTAAGGTAATACCTTGTGTATGATTATGAGTTTGCTTCTACTTACTAAAAAAATATGTACTTTTGTATACATATACCTATATTTTAGAATATATTTAAAATTCTAAAATTCAAAAATCAATTAATTCAAAAAATATAATACTTTTATGAAAATATATGAAATACAATTAAAAAAATCTTCTTCTAACATGCATTTTTCTAAACATATTTTTGAATATAATAGTAACATACATTTTAATATAAACAAAGGTTTAATAATATTGAATAACCAAAATATATGTACGCTAATTCAGTATTATTTTTAGTAGAATTACTCACTTATAATGCAGTAAAACATAATAGCTGCAATGATATTTTAAATATATAAACAGATTCTAAAGATAATTAAGATTCTAATAATAATAAAGATATTTACCAATACATATTTGACAACAATACATAATTTTCTAACAGCTGTTATAATATCTATGTTACTAGTTATCGTTTAACAATTTGTTTCTTATAATTAGTATATTATATACTATTAGTATATTTGTATTATGTTTATTCATTTTCTTATTTTTTTATAATTTTTTTTATTTTTTTTTTACTATTAATTTGTAACCTGTTGATAAATTAAACTCTAAACTGTTTTTACTCATAATCTTCTTTTATTAATACTCTCAGTATATGTTCTGTATTAAGTATTCTTTTTTTATAATAAATATTAATTGTACTTTATTTTTATATGAATATATTTTTTAATTTTCAGGATAATGATTATCCGTTGTTTATTGATACAGCAGATAAAACGTCCAAATCAGAAGACTTATCCTGGGACAATCGAAAGTTTATATGTCTTTGGAATGACTTAAAAGTAAACGCTAAATATATATTGTAGAAATTAAAACCAACGTTTATTAAACACTATCGTTTAACTTTTCTATTTAGATTGGCGAAAAACCAGAAAAATACAGCACGGATGCAGGAAATATTAAAAAAGAAGTAAGTGTAAATATTTTCTATTTATAAAAACGTATGTATTAAATAGCGAAATTCTGAAATCAAAAAACTTGGTTTCAATCCTATAGTCTTCTGGATATTAAATAAAAATCCTTCCATAATATTTAATGCAAATAATTTAGTACAATTTTACAGATTATAACTTAATAAATGAAAAAAAAACTTAGTTTAGAATATTATTATTCGAAACATTTTATAGAAAAACATTATTATACGCCGCCCGGTGAATACGTTTTATGCGAAAATCGATATCTGTGCAAATTATATTTTGATCCAATTTCATTTTTTTTTTTTTTCGTTTTCATTCATGCTTCCCAATTTAAAATTTGATTATCAAAAATTCAATTAGAAGAAATGTCAGTAGTGGCGCACAACCTATTGTATTTGGCCCGTTGTGCCGTGATATTTTAAGATCACACCGTTTTTCTGGTTCATTTCCAAAATATTTGCTCGCAAGGCAATTTGAATGCAGTCTAAGGTAACGACTATTCGATCGAACCTGCTCGCTGGTTTGGTCGTGACAAGCGTCCGGTCTCTGCTGTCGTCATCAAAATGCAATCGCCCTTTGTTGATTATCTTGGGGAAATTTAACTTTATTACGTAGATTTATTTTATACTGTTTGTTATCATACTTATACCGCCGTTTGAATACGAATTTCGACCCCTTAGACCTTATCGTACCGTTTTTGATTCCCACCGATTAACATTTGTAACGAGTTCGATGGACCCCAGCCAAAGGGTCAATTCGCAGAAAACCCGTGGCAATATCGTGTGTGAAAGAGGCTTTAGGCCTTCCGACCGTTATGATTCGACGAAAAAAGAATTTTTAACCAGTCTGTCTCAAAAAATATGGCGAACATCTTTGGTAAGTAGTGTGTGAAATCTGGCCCATGTGTTTTGTTTATCAAATAGTCGTGTTTAATGATTGATTTAAATACATTTTATTAGTTTATATTACACCATTAAAACTATAAAAATATGTATTGACGATCGTGATTGTTTATTATGATCAGAGTATTAAATTTTATATTTTTAATAAATAATATTGTCGTTTGTTGGCAAGCATTTTGTTGTTTTTAATTTTAAACGCACACTTTATTTCTATTGAAAAAAATATAATATACATTCTAAATATAACCTCGTTTAATATCAAAATAAATGTTATATTTTATATATATATATATATATATATATATTTTATATATAGGTATATTTTATCAGTTCAAATCTATATGATTTTGCACATTTATATTATGTTATATTGAATTGACAAATTGTAGTTCAGTGATATTAAGGTATAAATATTTGCATCAATTATCAAGCTTAAAAAAAATGTTATGATGTTTCTTAACAATCTTTTAAACTGTGATTGTATATTGTACAGTTTTTTTTTTTTTGATCTCATATCATATAAAATAATTTTTTAAATTGTATCTTTATTAACTGCATAAAAAAAATATTTCTACTTAGTTACGGCACGAAATTTTAAAGTTCATTTCTTTTAAGAATGTAACAAACGAATTTATTAATTTTAAGTTAGATTTTATCCAAAATTTTAGAATATGAATAGCCATTTTCCAACATGATCAATCTATACGACTATCGACATGTGATTTGTAATCGATGCAACTATATGAAACTCTTGGTAGGTGCATTTTAATCTAAATGGTGTAAACAATAGAGCTTAAGAGACATTTTAAGAACTTTTCAAGAAAGCAAAAAACATAATGTATTTCAATTTAAATGTCCTTAAATATTATAGGAATTATAGGAACCCATTTACTATCTTGGGAAGACAAAGGAAGTTATAAATTCATAGGTAATAATTATATCAAGCGTCATATCCTATTTAATGGATTAAATGTATAACTTTTATTGACAGTCACCAGTGCATGATAATACATATATAACTTATAAGATATATATTTGTAAGTATATATATTGACCGTAAATTAAGGGTGGTATATATAAGCGATAAGGTTTTTTTTTATTTTTTATTGACATATCATTGTCTAGATGTCAATGAAAAGATAAATATTGCAATTATTATTGGAAATAGAACACACTGTAATTTTTCTGTTATTAAAATTTAATGATACAGATTTAGTTTCCGAAACTTGGATCAAAACCAGAGATTACCAATTACTGTATACTCAAAATCAATTTTCAGTGTGTAAAAAAAAAAAATTCCCAAATGAATTGATCCGACAGTATTTTTAAAACTAATATCAACTTTACTAAACAAGTGGACAACTTTTTTGAAGATAAAACTTTAGGGAAAACCCAATACAAATAAATAGAGTTGTAAAAAAAGCCGATCAGTAGGGGGTGGAAGCACTTCGCTCGTTGGGTAACAGTAGGAGTGGATGTACTCCGCTTACTGGACAGAATACTCTTGGTGGATGTATTGTATTTGAAAGCAATGATAAATCATTGCATTCAATAAAACAATTCTGAGCGTAGCTTCGGTGTAGTATACATAACTCTTAATATAAATTATGTACCTACTCAGTACCTACCTATGTTTAACATTACATTGAAAATCAAATGTAGAAATAAATATGATTTAGTGTGACCTTATGCTAAATATTAAATTTATTCAGGTCTTAAAATATCATTTTACCAACTATTTGGACTTAAATACCTTAAAATTTACAATTTTATCGAAAAAATTAAAACGACTATAAAAAAAAATAATGACTACGAATTTTCAAGATTTTTTGAATTTATTTGGAATATGTAATAATATAATGCTGTATAAAATTTTCAGACCTTTAAAACCCAAAATTATCCCTTTTAGGACTTAGAAACCTCGAAAACTAAAATGTCTTTAAATAGCCCAAATTAAAAAAAAAAAAAAAATTAATAAACTTAATCAACGTAAATATATTACTAAATTAAATATTGGATAAAAATTTCAAGATTTTCAAGTCATTATTTTTAAAATTACGAAGAAATGAAAAATCTCGATTTGATTATACAATTCTTGGTAGTTTTTCCTTACGCATTTAAAAACTATTGAGAAAATCGAAAAATGACCTCTTTAGAAGTACCAACTAGATGAAATTTCCTACAGGAAATCATGTAAGCATGTAAAGATCGGAACACTCCTTCTGGTAGTAAATTTGTTAATAGAGAAAAAAAATAAAAAATTAAACATCATTGTAAAACCACTAACTTCCTCACTACGCTCAGAATATAAAATGAAAGAAATATAGCAACTGTCTCCTTAGCCAATGTATTTTAATATAAATAATTGAATGGATGTTATACTAGCGTTATTTTTGTTGTCTATATTATGAAAATAATAAGTAGTAACGCCTTTTTGTAAAATATTATTTAATAAAAAAAATGAAAAAGTAAAATTTTAATTTTTGTGACTTCTTTATTAAATATATTTTGGAAAATTATATATATATATATAAATATATATATATGTGTGTGTGTGTGTGTGTGTGTAAATTTCTATAAAATGTTGTTCTATTTAAAAAAACTTTCAGGAGCTATAACCCTTGTTTTAACGTACCACTTCATTGTGTTGCAGTGTATCTAGTATAGTTATTTTGCTATCATATCCATTAGATCGACGCAGGTAGCTAACACGGATATCACATCTTTTTAACTTTTAAATACCTTTAAAATTATAATTAAAATGTCCACATTCAGTAATTACGTATCGTTCAACAATCACTGTTAATAGTCCATATTGTTTTAGTATTTGTAAAGGATCCAACATTCGTTCAAAAATACTCGTAAATATCAACAATCATTGACAGCTGTCAACACTATCACTGATATACAGTTATATACCTTAACATACTATATTATTCGATATACCTATGAAAGATTTTGCGCATATATTTATATACAGGTATGTCTCTATTTTATTCTATGATATTCATAAAAACTGTTAAGAATCTTCCATATTTGATCTATATGATATATATTTGATGCACAATTCGTATACAATTTATAAAAAAAGTTTTTAAATATTTAAACAAGAATTGAACAAATTAATTTTATATACGTAGGGCTGATACGTCGTAGGCAATTAATATAAAAAAAAAAAAAAAAGAATAACATAAAACGACATTATTAAATTAGATATGCACTGAAATATGATAATATTGCTGTCTTGTTCTCGATTTATACTTTACTTTTATTTAAATTTGGCATTTAGGCACTTCACAAAAATGAAAAAAATTTATATGAGGACGTATAAATATACGACAACTTCACGCAGAAGAACATAATTACATATTATATATATGCATGGTCGCTTAAGTTTTGGTGTTCAATCGTGAAATTCCTCAAAAACTGCAGTATCTAAAGAAAATTTACGATATTATATTTATTTATAAATTATGTTTCGACATATTTAACCTTAAATTACATATATTAAATAGGTACATTACATTATAACAAATCATTCTATGTACCTACATAAACGAATATTTATGCAAGTGTAGGGTATAAAGTGCACACTATTCGTATAACTATATATATATTTGTTACATGCATATACACGTAGTTATACGGTCTACTGAATTCATATTGTAGGTATGATGGTTGAGACTGAAAATAATGGTCGAGTGGTTTTGCAAAATCATGGAACACCTATTTTTTTAAATTATTTATATTGCATAAATTACTTGAATGTTAATTATTATGCAATATTTTTAGAATACAATACCGGTGTAATAAAACGGTTTTAATAAGGCTATAAACAGACGAATATTTATATAAAGTTCAAAATTATTTATGAAAATTGTATATTATATAGGCTATGTAGTTGTATTGAAAATATATAATTTTCTGTGTTCCATATGTAGATACACAACTAATAATTCACCATCATCATATTGCCAGCTATATACGAGTATAGGAAGTCTTGTTTTGATCGTTTTAAACATCTATTTGGACCTAGTCACTCTTTTTTTAAAAACCGTATTTTTATATTTTTTTATTTTTTTATTTTTTTTTGTTATCTTTATACGCAATCCATGTACACTCGACCAGACACCACATGTGTATTAAAATGTGTATACAGTGTGTACAAAAGCGTACATAATAGCGTCATTATTAGTGGAGTCGTATGGAAGTTATCACAAAATTAGTAGTTTAAATGACCCTTGTTTTCGTTTTGAAGTTGTGTACGAGCCAGATAGCCAGCCAGCCAGCTTGCCACCTACACAACCTGGACTAATGCCCGATAGCAGTTTTCATTATGCTGTCGTGGCCGGGTCCGCCAGACTTGTTTAATAACACTGTATGACTATCGTTTAATATGTTTATGTAAAAAAAAAAAAAAAAATTGTGCCAGTCTAAATTCATAAAACTATAACATCACTGGAAGGGGCAATGGCAATATTAAACCATTGTACACCCCTATAGGCAATCTAGTTGGTTTCGGTAAGTCGTGTGCGGATATCCGAAATATCATGAAGTCTTGGAAATCAGTGAACGCCGCCGGTTGGTACGGCAGTATAGATAGAAAACGCTTGCCGAAGATTGTTGTCACAGAAGATGTGCATAATGACAATAACATGCAGGTACAAAAGTGATAGTACAGTGTCTGTTATCAGTATACGGGCTTATACATGAATTAACGGAATAATCTTCGTATTAAATCAAAAGCGCAATATTTTAAATATCGTTATATTTTATTCTGGGGTTCTTGAACATTTTCGGCATTGAAAACAGCCATAGATACAATTTTTTCTTCTTAATTTTAAATTATACATTTTTAATATAAAATATATACATAAAGAAGGCAGGTAAATAATATCAACAAATAAACAATTTAAGAATATAATTAAAATTCCAACATTTGAACATACTTCAAAATGTAATGAAAAACTTTGAGAAAGACCTACCCGAATGCTTGAATAAAAATTGACGGCACATTACCAATGTTATTTTAAAAAAGTAACCCATACACCCGCAGAAAAATATGTAGCTATTTCATATAATTTTATTTAAATTTTAAAGTTTTAACATCATTTTTTTTTTTAATAGTGTAGGTACCTGTATACATATTTGAATATTATTCTTTTAAAAAAATATAATTTTAGAGATTTTACAGATGACATAATAACAGTTATATATTTATAATATACAACAATATGATATGAAAAAAGAATTACATGAGAACATAAATAATTTTGTTTGCAATATTGTGTGCAAATATTTGGTACCTTCTACAACTAATATAAATTAATTAAAAAATATAATAAGAATATTATAAAAAGTATAAAATTATAATTGAATAGAAATTTACTATTTATATATTAATAATACTATCAAAATAATTATAAAAATAAAAATGTGAAATAGGCACAGTTAATTAGAACAATTTCTTTTATATTCCTTTTCATGAAATATAAAAAAATTAAAAAAAAAGACACCCCAAGGACTCACAAACACCCACGCATATGAATATCATTTAATTTATTGACTTAACGGATAAGAATTTTTGTAGTTTTAGTTGGTTTATTTTAAATCGTTTTTTTCTATAACTCATAAAATTAAGGTATGTTCTTTTGTTTTTTTTTTTCAAAATTCACAGATTAGTTGTTGAATTATATTAAATTTAATGAGGACCCTTTACATATTTGTAGTCATGTTCAACATTTTTTTCCATATTACTATTTAAAGTAATTTTCTAATGCACTTATTTAAATTAGAAAATAACTATAAAAAAATTTTAAAACATGTATACACTAATTCCAGTGATTTCACAAGATTTGTAATTACTGTTTGTATACGCACGTATATATATATATAAATATATATAACAGGTATCTTATACAATTAAACTGTATAAGTAAATTCCATTTAAAAGTGAATTTAAAATTAAACTTTTCAGTCAGGTTATTTCAGATTGAATTAAAGAAGTTTTCGGAGGGTTTGAGAATACTGAATTTAGGGAGAAATTTTCTTTTTAATTCTTTCAGTTCGCATGTGAGCAGTACCTATAGTACATACAATAGTTAAAACAAAGTCTCTATTAAAAACCAGACTTGGAATTTTTTTAAAGAACTATGACTTCACAGCCATGGGAACTAATATAAAATGAAATTTAACTGTTCTCTGATACCTTAATATTGATATATAAGTACTAAATTATTTAATAAATGTGTTTTTATAATATTTTAATATTATATTTAAAAATGATTTTCTTTAAAATTTTGTTTTATTTTTAATTGATTTAATTTGATATATCTATATTATATAGTATATTATATATTATAATATAGTTATAGTATTATTATATATTGTGATTATAATTTTATATATTTATTTTCTTCTATTAATATCTACATTTTTATTTTTTTTATGTATCAACTTGAAATATATAATTTTGTTTTTAACTAGGTATCATTGATATTTATTCAATTTTATAATATTTTTATACACGGTTACATATATTTTTGGCTTGATATTCTGGTACTAAATATTTTTCCAAAAAATGTGATGAATCAATATTCAATATTACACTTTTGGTTTGATATTTAACATTAAAAAATAAAAATAAAACTTCCAAAAACAAAATTTACTTATAGTATATTCTAAATTTATTTTAAAAGTTTGAACATTTTAGAAAAATAAAAAAATTAGCAATAATAGATATTATAATATATCAAGTTTACAAAATAGTAAAAAAATTTAATGAAAATGAATTATATTCACATACAAAATTAGTTGAGCACGTTAAAAGATTAATTTTGAATACCTACCTATATACTTACATATATATATATTTATATTTATATATTTATATATTATAAAACTATTAAAACTATTTTCATGATATTGGTATTCCATGGAAATTTAAATTTTACAACTTTGATACACCGTTATAAAATGTCTTTTAAATATTTTAATTAATTTTACTAAATTACATAAGAATCTAAGGAATGATGTATTTTATTGATGTAAGTGATGATAATTAGTTATTTTGACACAATTTAAAATACTTATAAATTCCCAAATATTTACATACACAATATTATTTTCCTTTGTAAAAATATATTGAATATTTTTGAGTAAATTATTAATAAACGTATTTTATAATTTTTATGACTACCAATATATATATATTAAGATTAAGTATATTCAGAAAAAATTTAATTTTTTATATTATGTATTAAAATTCTGTTAATATTAAATAATAATAATTGAACTCATATGGACTTTCAGTATTATTAATCAAGACTAGGTCACAGTTATATTTAAATTAATATACATATGTTTTTATATTCAAGTTGGCTAATATAAGGTTAACTATACATTATAATCTTTATATTTTCAAATGCTAATGAATAATTTACTTGTAAAATGTCATCACTAAATAATACTATAAAACATAAAACTATATAAAACGAGTTATAAGAATAAAATTTTAAAATCAAGAATTATTAATATTGTTTGACAAAAATTCAAGACGTAATATAATAAACAGATATTTACATTATTTTATTATAAAACTATTTATATGTTAAATTTTATTGACTGGAGTATACATTTTTCTACCTAATTAAAATTATAATATTATCATTATATTCCATGATTGAATATTTATATTTTAAAATTGTATCTTAATATTTTCTGTATTTTTATGATTGGAATTTTTAATAAAATAAATTTGAATGAACCATTAATATAATTTTAATACACAATTGAATTAATTATTCATTGAACAATTTTAAATTATGACTATAAAAAGATTTTTTTTTATTATTTTCATCTTTGTAAATGACGGGCAATTTTTATACTGCATCAGATACGCAAATTTTCATTATACCATGTTATATTATAATTATGTGTGATTATTTAGAAAAATATTCACAGAAAATATTATAGTTTATAACTCTTTGTAAACGAATCAAGATAATTTTTAATTCTATAGAAGTTTTATAAAAATTAATGATGCAACTTTGCAAACAGTCAAGTACTTTTAATTAATTTTCTTGATAAATATACAATATAAAGAAAAAAAGTTAAAAATTATTTAAATTTCTACTGCAAAAAGTATATTAATTCGAGTCGATATTTTTTAATAGTATAATATTATCTAGACATTTATTATTGAGTTACGATTTTCTAAAAACAATTAACTCCATACATATTTCAAGAAAAATTATAGTGATCGAGACTTGTTTTGTAATCATTATTTTAAGTCATGTAGAATTATATTTTGCTGACAAATAATATTGCATTATTTTTAGTACCTATTCATGAAATATCTTATGAGATAATATTAAAGGTACATTTTTTACGAAAACAAGTTTATTTTTTAAGTTTAGTTAAAATAAAAATTAAATTAAAACATATAAATAAAAAAACATTTAAAACATAATGAAAAAAAAAAAAAACAGAGAGATATCTGTCTTTAAATATAGAGAATTATGAATAGGATTGGAAAATTATACAATCGTTCATAACAATATAATATGTACTATGTGTTTTTATGCTTTCCACTAATCCAGTATTATATTTGAGTTGCAGTAGTAAGTGTATAAGCTAATAGGTCATGGATGGATGCCAAACCGTGAAGTCTATATCTGTTCAATCATATAAATTGATTCCCGATATTTTTTAAGCGAATAATTATTGAATTAATTCTTAACTCTTTTTTATTTCTGGAAATATGCATCTGTCCGTTTTAGCCTTTGACACTCATTATAATGTACCTTAATGGCTTATACTCTTGTAATAGTTCAATCTGACAGCTTCAATTTGTTAGTTGTTGCTTCTTGTCCAACTTGGCCGACCAATGTGCCCCAATAATGCAATTTTCGAGTGCTATATATAATCACGTTCTTGGTGCTTTGCCATTGTCGTCACACAGTGTTGATTTATTATTCATCAAATCTTATCTGTAGTGATCTGTAGTCCATATTCAACCACAGGTATATGAAAAACTATATGTTCTCAATTTTTTTTAACATAACTTAGTTTTAGTTATAATATGGAAATATGGCTATAGTTAAACATCAACAATTATGCACAGATAATTCTATATTAAATTATAATATTTTAATTTTTTCATTAATTATGGTTATACCTGTATATATATATATTTTTTTTTTTTTTTTTTTTTTTATATAGGAGACCAATGGAATTAAAATCAATACTGACGACGGGTTGAGCCACAAACAAGTAGATTTAGACAAAATTTTCAAGCCAGCTACCGATTCTGGCGAAGTAACACCATCAAAAAATAGTAAAACTATTTGTTTTTATAAAATGTGTAATATTCCATTCTGTATCTATTTTTAAATATATATATATATTAATTTAGGGAAAATGTATGCTAGTAGCAGTTTTTATGGTCCAGATCATCCGACAGTAGAACAGCAATTCGAATTGGCTCGTCGTATATCCAGCTCATTAAGTGATATTAGTAACCAACAGAGTAAAGGGCAATCTATGTATGTCAACCGTAAAAAGAGATCTGTTAAATGGGTACATGAAGGTAATAAAAATTAATCTTAATTATAATACAGACGTATATAACTTATAGACAATAAATAAATAAATACTTTTTGTTTAACTATTTAAAGGAGAAGGTAAAGGTCCAATTCCATCCAATTTTCCGCTTGGAGCTCACCAACAAAATTATGATTCTACAGAACAGGTAAAACTAATATCAAATGGTAATTTCAGACTCAAGAATATTAATCATATTAATTAATTTAAATTAATTATATATATTTATGCTGTGTCCCAAGGAAATTTAATCATTGTAATTAACATATCCTCTAGATAAATTTAGATTTTTAAATTATATTATCTTAAAATTAATAATTTGGCTATGAATGATTGAAATTAATTAATATATAAATACAATAAACGAATTCCACAATATTTTTTAAAATTATAAAATTCAATCACAAGTAAAACATAAATATTAGATATACCTATTATAGTTTTCAAAATTTAAATATCGATATTGATAACCATGTCTACGAAAAAGAAAAGGTGGACATTAGGAAAACACACTCTTTGAGCATCTTTTAAATTTATTGGTTTCTGATTCCCTAGCAGTTATGAATAAAAAATCTTAAGATCTATCGATTGTCAACTAAACAATTTTCCTAATAACTATAACAGCAAATTGATAGGACAAAAACACTAAAAAAATTATAAAATAATGATTCTAAACAACGTTTATTTGACAATTGTGCCTGATATCACTTAAATATTTATTTTAACCACGGACTAACGTATATGTACCTCGTATATCACGTATATTGTACGTACTTAACCTATATAGTATGTCTATGCTAAACAATCGACAATAAGTCGATCAGCTGAATTATTTTTATACTTTATGTTTAGTACACAGAATACCATAACATTAACAACTATTTCAAAATTGTTCGTTATCTTAAATTAAATTTTATTACACCGGCTATAAACAGTATCATTAGTGACAACTGACGATCCAAGAGCTTATAATATATATATATATCATATTATATGTATTATATATACTTACTAATATACCCATAATAATTAAATTTTATATTATTATAGAATATTGGGTATTATAAAATTAATATAAATTAAAATACTAAGTAAAAATAATGATTTATTTTTTTTTGCACCTTAGAAAATGGTTACCTAGTGGGGTTTTTTTTTTTTGTTACTTTCAACATGGGTTATCGGATCCGTTACCATTACTGGTAATGACATACCTAATACGTTAACTGATAAATTTATAACCCCAAAATATAATTTTTGGTTACCGATTACCGGTGATCACTTCTTAGATTTAAAAATAAATACCAGGAAGCGGTTTTTGGTTCCCGAAAAAGAGGTTTTTAACCGGTTTTTGTGAAATACCGGTTACCTGTTCTAAGCCCTGGTTTAAGTACAGTAACTCAGAAATTGCATTCTAGTAGCCAACAAAAAAAAAATATATATATATAAAACTTAATAATATCGGTCAATTTCATTTACTTGAATCTAAAATATACGTAATATGTACGTTTACAGTTTAGTCGTATACCTTATATTTGGTAGAGTTTTACATAGTTAGATATATATCTATAATATACTTGTATGTATACAGTGTACGTCTACATGCACCATATAGAAGGAAGTATTTCTTTTACCCTATGAAAACTACTGGAAAAATCTAAGAAGTTTTACGTATAAAGTACCATCTAGAAACGACTTTTTATCTTAATCATATAAAAGTAAAACTCAAGATTATGCAGATTTATATCACGATGTATGCCTATTCAATTTTTTCTAAAAATTTTCTAAATAATAATATTTATCTTTATGTATATACTTCTGTTATTTTCTTTAACATTATCAATGTATCTAGAACTTATTTATCTAATTTGCACCTACTACAGGTATAATTGTAATTTAAAACCATTCTTCTCATCTTATAATATTTCTTTCGGTTTATACCAAAAAAAAGTTTTAGAACTAAACTTTTTGCCATGAATTATTGTAATTGTGTAATGTAATGTAATTAATGTAATGTCTTAGCATTTGATTTTATATTTATAACTTTAACGGAAACGTGGCTAAATGAATCTTTTTTTACAAACAAATTGGATTTAAACAATTATAATTATTAAGGGGTGATAGGTCTACTGACACTAGTGTCTGAAACATGGGGGGAGGATTTTTGCTACTATTCACAATGATGTACTCCCATGTTCGTTCAATACCTGTTTCCCGTGATGAGCATGTTTTTTATAAATTTGTAGTGTATTATTTGTGGTGCTTGTTTTCCACCTAAATCACTCCCTACGCTGTATGAAATATTTAAATCTTATTTAGAAAATATTTTTATGAATAGGACTTGTGTTTTAATTTCCTCAAAAATATCAAAAACATAAATTTCTAAAAATACAATAATAACCTAAAAATTTAAAAAATTTCCTAAAAAATGGCCTAACAAAATTGTATAAAAAAAAAATCCACTGAACTATTAAAAAAATATATTTATGAATGTCGTAATATGTAATGGGTATTAACGTTTGCAGGTGTGCCATTAAATCAATTTAAGAATCGTTTTATTTATAATGTTTTTTTTTTTATTACAAAATTAAAATGTTTGTGTGTACAATTCTTAGGTGAATTTTTTTTCGTAATATTTTTATTAATAGGTTGAAAATGATTTAAAAAAAAATAATGTACAATAATGTATTTTGAAAAGAATCGTGTCAAGCATTACAGAAAATACATGCAAATACATAGATATCTGTGACCTAGTTATGTCTGAAAAGGATTACATCATTATTATTTGTGGGGACATCAATCTATCCAATATTGTGTAGTCTAATGATGCTAAGGATATATTCGTCATATTCTGGTGTCTGTAACCCATGTGTTCTAAATTTTTTGCTTTTCTTAATTTTTTTAATCCATAAAGCATTAAGTTCTTATGGGTCCTTATTAGACTTTCAAATATTTCGCAATAATAATAACCTTGTTGTAAAATAATCTCTTGAAAACATTGTCTGAAAGAATCATTACCATCTTTCTTTATTTTTTGAACTTACCGATAAACTTGTAATGCATAATTTCAACTTATCTCATATGTTCTTTGATTTTTATAAGGCAGATTATGTGGAAATAGAAACTATTTTACTTTGTTATAATTGGAAGGATACTATAATATCTTTAAATTCTAATAATGCTGCATCTGTTCTTTGCGTGTATATACAGTGTATATTATATTGTATTTTAAATTGAATTCCCCAGGTTATTTACGAAAAACTTAACTTCTCTGTATGGTACCTAATAATAAGGATATTACTATTCGTAAAATTAAATAATATGCTTTATACAAAACCTCTTTAAGTTTACAAGATTATTACATTGTCTTCTCGATTTCGTTCACAGTTGTATGAATCTAAGCTAGTTATAAGACATGTTTGAAAATACTGAATCCTGTATTTGTCAAATTCGAAAATGTGTATGTAAAAATAAAGGAGGTAGTGCCTTCCTGACGGCTGTTTATTTCGTCAGTGATGTTATAGTAGTAATAGACGTGATATTTGTGAACTATTTTTCAAATACGTTGATTTTATTCTCATAGCATAATCTATCAATTCAGGTGGTTTCAAAATTCAAGAGTCTCTTTTTGATTTTCCATCGACCAACTAAATTGATATAGATAATGTTGAGTCGGGTTTAAAAAAGGTGAGTCATGATAAATCTAAAGTTGGCTCTGATGGTTCTCTGGTTTTTTTCTTCAAAAAATGCTACACTCAGAATTAAAAACTGAAATATTATATAATAATATTTTCCTTTTAGAGCTCAGAATCCAAACAAATACTAAAGTTAGTCATGGATCCACGAGGTCAAGTACAAGATTTACAGACATTACGAAAACTTGGTGAAAATATTGAGCCTTGCCTCAGTCCAGAAGTTTGTTTTGATCTGGTTCGAGATTTAAATGCAACAAAAGGAAAAGGTTAGTACTATTATATACATATTTAGTCATAATTTGTGTACAATAATATAATTATTTAATAATAATTGGTTAATTTATTTATGTTCAAGGTGCTGCATTATTCGCTAAGAGACGTAAAAGGTCTGAGAATTGGGTTGTAGATGAGCATAATGTTAAATCCATTTCTCCTAGCTTATCTGAACCATCTATTGTAAAACATGGTAGCAATAATGTCACTTATCATCAACAAGGTTCGGCGAGGGCAGAAAATATTCAAAAAATGAATGAAATTCAAGTAAGTATAATAAAATCTATTGTATAATAATTACACAATAGATTTTCTTTATTCATTTATTAATTATTAATACATACATTATCCTTGTTGCGTTAATATTGAAATCAAAATGTTTAATTTCTAGCAAAGGTTCACTCAACCTCGTTTAAGATTGATTAAATCCCCATGGGAGGCAGCTTTAGAAACGGGATCTGTTGAGTCGGCATTTCAAGAAATGGGTCCAGTTTTTCCACCAAGAGGTTATATTGTCGCTCCAACTTCGGGAGCTTTAGAAGCACTGAAAGAAGGTGGCAGAACTTCTAGAGCAACTGTTTGTTCAACTCCTACGAGAACTGCTACACCAAAAAGTTACCAAGAGATATATATGCCTAAAATACCCAGAGGTTGGAATACTCAATGCAATCGACAACAGCAACCGACTTATGGTACGTATATATTGTTAATAGATTATTGATTTTAATATTTTATGCTGCTTATAGGATCAGTTAAATTGGATCAGATATTTCGCGGGACCCCTAATTCACCAGTTAGTTTATTGAACAAGGCTTCAATTTGCTCAACTGGTCTAACTCCCAAGGTGTCAGAAAATTTATCATACACCACTTTTACTATCGATAAAGATAATTCACTAACTCTGACACCAGTTCCAAAGCCCCCAGCAACAATAAACCAAAGTTACTGCGATGAACCAAAATATCATAAAATTGAATTCACACCTAGATCAACGCCAGGCTTAGATCGAATGAGTGGTACCCATAGATCAGAGAGTGTTACTGAAGAAAAATCAAACACAGTAGCAAAGCATAGCGAAACTGAAAAACCAAAAATAGAATTGCAGATAAAAGAAGACGAAAAATCGAAATATAATAATTATGAAGTTTTTGTACCCAAAGTACATAAAACGTACGAAGAATATATGCCAAACATAAATGTCTACACTGATTCTAATCGTCCTGAAAGTAGATGTTCACTTAAATCACCAAGTAGCTTCAAAGCAAATAAGCAGGAAAAAAAACCAAACACTGTAATACAGGAAAGATCGATTCCGGTTAAAAAACTGATTGATACGTTTGAGCACAACAATAGGCCTGTAATGCGGTATTTGCAGCTTGAAGAAAGTATTCCATTGAGCGAAGGGATAAAACATTTGCACGATGATCCGCCGCCATCATCAATCAATGACAACCTAGAAGATGAGTATGAACCAACTGATACTTGCCATGAAAGTGGATTTTACACTGCCAACACAGCGGTTGAAACCAGAAGTTTTGTGTATGAAACTCAAGAACAACTTAACACCGTCGACGAAATTAAATCCGAATACCTCGAAGGGTCCGAATACGCAGATAAATCCGGAATCACTGATAAATCCGAATATGGCGATAGATCAGAGTATACAGATGATATTTCTTTACCATTTGATTTACGGGTTGATATGAAATTTCAGACTATTAGACAATTAGCCACGCCTGATAGTCTCGAATCGAGTATGTTATTCGCTCAAAAACAGAGCTTATGCGAAGATCGCCGTCGCGAATATCATAATAGTTATGCTGCACCATCTAAACCAGGCAAGACAGAATATAAATAAGCGACTGTTAATTTTATGCACGTTGGTGGAACTCATCAGTCATCACTCAAATACTGAAAAACCAAGTCCTGTACCTTATACGCATGTATTTCCTTAATAAACTTGTGTAAAATGTATTTATTTATGTTTTGGTCTATATGTGTATTGATTGGATACACTGGTAAAAAATGTGTTCATAGAAAGAAAAAAGTATAAACAATATTATGAAAATTTCACAATCTCACAATCACTCAAAATCTAAAAACCAAACTAATCATTTTTACTTAATATTTTTGCAAATCATATTCCATTGATATTATAAATTTTATTTGAATAATACTACTACATAGTTATTAAAGAATAGCATTTATAATAAAATATTTAGAGTACAATATTAAATTTATATTATTCATCATCTATAGGTACATAAATTATATAGTACGAGTACAAGACACATATTATATATTTTTTATTGGTTAATATTTTTGATTAACTATAAATATGATATTATACTATATATACTATATATACTATATATAATATATTATATTTATTAACAAAGTTTTTTAATTGGAATTTTCACCTATGATGATTTAAATATAACATTTAGTACTAAATTAACAATAATTATCAATTAATAATAAATTAATTTTTAGACCGTTATATTATATTTGTATCTACTTAAATTAAATTGAACTTTGAATTTGCGATTAACTACTTTTATAATTGTTTAAATTAAACAAATAATCAAAATGTTCTATATCCATACTGTGTTATTAATATTTAGCATTTAATAATGTTCTCTTGAAAAATTTAATAATTTAAAGTCAGAACCTTTTAACTCTATACCCAAATTATGTATTTTTATTGACCTAACAATAACTATAATAGATTTATTCAATTTTATACTTTATGTTTAAGTAATATTTTGTATTATAATTTTACAGCAGAACCTCAATGTGTGATGTCGTCAAGCTGTAATCAGTCAAATAATGTTCACTTACCATCATACAAAGATTATTTAACACTGAGTAACTATAATACTGCACCTCGAGGATGGAAAAAAGGCGAAACGGTAGTTTATAGACCAGTTACTTTCCCTACCCAACGGAATATTGAAGATAATCGCAGAAAAAGCTTTACAGACTTCTAAGAATGATTCGAATTGTGTATATAATTAAAGGAGATCGACTTACGCGAGACTATACAAATCGTGATTTAAATTGTTTCATCGATTATAGATGTATTCAAAAGTTCACGGATCATCAAAATATCAAAATATAAAGTCGATAAATCGTTTGAATAGTTGATTTTTCTTTTTTGGAAATAACTACTATGATTTTAAAATGCTTTGAAGTTGTATGCATTCAATTGAGTTGAATATTATTATGATTGTTTTGATTTTTTTTTTTTTTACTGTATATCAGTGTTCATATTATTTATTAATTAAAAAATAAAAGATAGATGTACATCTTAAATAAAAATAAATAATATAAAACACACCTCAAACGTATTTTATACACTTGATAACAGAATATTATTACTTGTATTTTAGGAATTGAATAAAAAATTTATAAAAATACCACTAAAATTTAAATTAAATGTTTCCAAATTTGGTCCATTTTGTAAAATTAAAAATAAATACACAATCAAAATATTAAACGAAATAATTGTAAAATGCCTTTTATTATTACAAATCCTTTTAAGTGAAATTATAAATATTATAAATTTATGATGTACAGTACCAGTGGTGCGAAATATAAATAATGGGAACTGTAAATTATTCGATGTGTAAGAAGACATGTTATAGGGTGGCTGCAGTCCAAAATAATTCTCTCTCCGAGAATAAAAATGTTTTATATTATTTGAGTAAAATATGATTATATTACATTACGATCTTCATGCAAAATGGAGAAAAGAAAGTGTAAAATATTAATTTTGAATTCAATGTTATATACTATAACTATATTACCATAAGATTATAAAAATAATTAAACTTAATTCTTGCATTTCATACCTATTATTTTTATATACCTCAATAAATAAAACCAATTATTAGGTATTCTGATATAAATGAGAAAATAATCAGATGAGCTAATATTTATAAACAGTAAGATTTAGGTAAATGGTTAGAAGAAAAATATTATTGAAATACAAATTTTTTACAAAATAGCATTGATTTGATTTGTTTTTATCATAGTTTCCATACGTTCAGTATTACACGGGATTATGCAATATTTAAATCAATAGTGTCCTAGAGTTTCGAAAAAAAACAATACAAATATAATTTTCCTCTTAAATTTTTAAATACCAGTACATACCGTGAGATTTGTTATTCTTAAAGTTCAAAAATGTTTTTATTTAGTTTTTACTCAATAGTGAAAAATGAAGATAAGAATATAGTATACGTTTAATTAAACCCAAAATTTTACAGTTTTAGTATTAGTGTTACTTATACTAGATTTAGTTAAGATGAATTTTTTCAAATCACTTCTGTTTTATCTTTGCTTAAATTAATTTTTGGCATCCCTATTCAAGAGAAATAGTTCTATATCTATGATTTTTTTGTTCAGGATATCATTACGATTTTCATTTAGTATTGATTCTTATTATACAGGTAATGTATATGTTGTAATTGATTAATTGATACTTAAGAAAATTAAGTGTCAATAGAACCACTAAATATATTAAATGAACTTATAAGAATAAGACTTATTGTTATCAGTATTTTTACTTAGTATTATCAATACAAAAAATATCATTCTAAAGTTTATTCAAAAAAAAATTGTTAAAATAACTGCGTTATTTTTTTTTTTTAATTGACTTCTAACTTAAGAAGTCTCTTTTATAAATACTTAACGTGTTAATTTTATACGAAAATATCTAAATTTTGTCCAAAGATCAATGCATATATACAACAAATATTATATTATATAAATTATAAAATATAATATATAATGGGCATACGCAAAATTATACATATACACTACATAACCACGTTTATACAATTTATTGCTATACATATAATTAATTATTTTTTAATAAGCCCGAGAAATAGTATATACTGAGTATGATATGTATACATATGGATCATCAATTTAAAGGATACTTATATATGAGATAAACTATATAATTTAATATGTTCATTTAGATATATGTACCATTGGTCGAATGAGAACAAAAAAGTTCTATGTGTGAATTTTTCAAAACCAGTTTTTTCAATAGTTTCTATACTATACGAATGGTCTATCTTTTAAGCTTACATCGGTAGTCTTAGGACCAATATTAACAAACATTAGAAAAACGAAATAGTTCTAAGTAATAAAAATACTTCCACATTTGTTAGTTTTTTTACGATTCGATAGAACTTTTGTGTTTTTAAAGATTGTAGTTATTTTGAAAAATGTCTATGTGAAAGAATACACAATTTTGTTAGAACAAAACAGTTGTATATATATAATATACATGACATAACTAATACAGTAAAATTTACGGGTAAACAAGAGTTAACTACAATGAAATATGTTTTTAATTATTATAGTCTATTATAATTATTATTTTAACAATATTTTATATCACGAAATTATATTCTGTGATTACGATTGAGAACAAAAAAGTTCTATCGCGCACCGATTAATTATTAAATTATTATTTGTGAGTAGAAAAAGCTTTATGGATCTTACTCTTTTCTTTTACCTCAATATTGTTATGGTTTTTGATTAATTATTCACTCTGTGTTACTTTTTTACATTTATCCAATGATAATTATTATAAATTAGATATTTTAGCATTTATTTATATTTTGATCATCTCCAAAGGATGTACTGATAAATAGAAATCAATCATCAAACTTTAAAAACGCTCTCCTGAAAAATGTATAAATCAGACATAGGACCTTTTTGTTCTCACCCCACGTATTGCTTTTGCTTTATATAAATAGAACTATAAGAAAACTATATTATCACTCGCAGCTCTCGTTGTCTTCACATTATTTTTGTAATATTTAGACATCATGCAATATTGTTATTCTGGTAAATTTTCACTCCTGACATTTTATGAAATAATAAATATAAATTCATAAATTAGTCATGAGATAAAATATTTTAAATCTATGGATAGCTCTATAGACTGCGATAATTGGAACCTATAAATATTGTAATATTGTAAAAATATATTTATTTACCAAAATTGAAAAAAAAATAATAATAAATTTCATATCACGTAAAAAATGTTTTATAAATAGATATTGTCAATTTAATATTTCAGATACATACACACAGTTTAAAATATGTTCAATACAATATTTAAAATAACACGATTGTAATATATTGTGAAGTAATTTTTGAACAATTTTGTGAAAATAAATGTATTTAAGAATGCTAATTAGATGATGTACTTATGTTATAAACAATATTTAAAATTAAAATTGAACATGGTGTGAACATTTTAATTTGAGGAGGGATGATTATAAGACAGAAGTGGTTACAGTAGGTTATTAACAAAAAAAGGATATATATTTCCTATGTGCGACACAAATACAAAAAGTATTACCAGCCGAAGAACCGAGATTTCCCCGTGATCAGTTTTACTGAAAATCATTTCATAGTGGTGCTAATAACATTAAAGAAATATTCTCTGGAAATTTCAGCTATCTACAATCAGTAATCTTGGCGGGTTGTTGATGATTTCTATACATAGAGAATAAAATATGGTCAAAATATCAGAAAAAAAGGGGTGAAATACCAGAAATTCATATGAACTTACAAGAATCATTAGGTAGCAAAAACCCTAACTTGTGTATGTGATTTTCGGGGTATCAGATTCAATTACAGGTGACAAAATGGAAATGTCTTTCAAACTTCCAACGCCTACCGCAATGGACATGAAACATTATCATACCATACTCAAGAGGGGGCCCAATAAACCTTTTTATTTTTTTCTCTTTTTTTGTAATTCGATTTTGTGGTTTGATGTTTTCATAATGTTTCCGTAAAATTTCAAAATATTGGTACAATATGAAATTAACTATATTGTCTCAATACTGTATTTCTTTTCCCTAGATATATATTGTAAAAATGTTTTGAAAATATTACTAACATAGAAACAAATATTACAATTTTAATATTTTTTATACAATATTGTAACAATATGTCTGAAATATGTAATTTTTATTTGAGAAATAACCTTATTTATTATCCTATTTCTAATTATATAGGTTTATGGTTAAATTTAATTTGAAAAAATAAAGACTGTAAAATAGTTTAGTAACACTATAAATGGTTCGTTAAAATAAATACATATTTTTTGTATTTTCCCAATATATACATTTATATTATTTAAAATTATATTCACATATACGTATATGTATATTATATTATATTCACGTATATGTATCAGTTTATTTTTTGCTATCATCGCGATCGCACGCAATATGTAGCTTGCCGTGTTGTACAAAATCAAAGTACCTATCAATATCAAAAATAAAACAGTAGTTTTTGCATAAAATATAACAGAACAAAACTTGATGATCTCATAATAACTATCACAAGACTAAAAACATCAAATGTAAAAATCATTTTTTTCATTTAATTCTCATTTTGAAAAATACAACCGACGAGATAAAAGATTTGTAAATCTCGAAGAATGAATATTAACTATAAAAAATATTATAACCCAAATTCAACCTTCTTTATTTGAACATGATATTATTGAAGAGTTAATGGATAGACAAGTAAGATCGAATAATATTATATTATATAATCTACCTAAAAATGAAAATGAAAGTGACTTAGAAAATATTAAATATATTTTCACTGACAAGAACAAAAATATTGTAAATTTTACATTTTTCAGTTTTTAAAGAATAAAATCAACTATCCCTGATAGAACACGGCCCATAAAGATTTATCTTACAGTGAAGTCAGATATATTCACTATTCTACAAGAACAAAACAACTTAAAGGAACTCCATAAAATGGTCAAATATAGTCTAATATAGTCAGCATAAGACGAGAGAATATAATTGTTTGAAACCGGGATAGAGGAAGATTTTAAACCAGGGAAATTTTGGAATGGTAAAGGATATTTTCTTACACTAGGTAGCCAAGTGAGGAGAAGTGGAGAACCACTTATCATACCAAGTTTTATATATGTTTTGATTAAAATATGGGAGAATATCCTGGGAAGAAATTTTGAAAGTTGATTGGTGAAATACATATTTGGTAGATACAACTAAATGATTGACTTATTCGTTGCCAAAGATGCCAACATGACCTAAACACCATACAAATTCAATATTTATGCTTGAAAGACTGAAAACGCGCAAAGCTGATTTTATATTGAGAGAAAATTGAGAGTTGAGTGATTTAAATTGATTAGCACAAAGGGAAGTTATGGCAGACAGCGAATCAGACACAATGAGGAACTTTTTGGAAGTTATGAATTGGATAAAATTGAGCACAATTAGAATAGCATAGTATTTGGAAGTGAAAGAGCAAGAAAAGGGAGGAAAAACATCAGAGAATTTAATACTATATATATATATATATATATATATATATATAGGTATATAGGTATATATATATCGTCATCGAGCGGTCGTAGTACATTATGTTCTCGTGCGTTATCTTTTTCGTTATCGTGTGTTACCCATAACAACTTGCATTTTTCTATTTCGACCTTTTTTCGTCGTTCTATTACACTTATAATTATT